>PDGT01000043.1:2365289-2614535 GCA_003671415.1 Megathymus violae
GTTTGACCCGTCTATTCGTTTGTTAGGCTATGGATATAGTATAATAACCTCACCCGATTCAGTTCCATATAAACTCGTACGTGCCATGCCGATGATGTTATTGACACAGCGACAGTATTCTCATTGACACATATTGCGTGTGATTTCTAACATTTTATCGACTACCTTACACATACGATTTAATAGTAACTGAAATTCCGACTTATTGCTCATAAAATAAGGCATTTTATTGCATAAAATACGTTTACATACTTTTGTAATAATCATAATAAGTATCTATCAATTGTGTCACACAGATGGCAATAAAATCTGGTTATTGAACGGTAGACATACCTTCAGTAATATTTTAGTACCTACGTAATTAATCCCATCTATTGCTTGTAAAGAGTAAGACATTCTTAAGTTTTGTTCGGCAATTCAGTTACAAAGACTGCCTTGGTGATGGAAACCCTACCTGCACAGCGACGGGTTGAGGATGTGTTGTGTTGTGTTGTGTTTAACATGGCTGACCTATCCGCGACACAGGGGGTCTAAACGCAGGGATATTCATTTATTATTATCACATATTTTTTCTCAGGAGTTTCATAGTTTTCGTATCACTATTACAATGATTTTTTTTTAATTTATCATTGTAACTAGACCATAATACTGAAAATATTATTAGCAAACTATGAACAAAGTGTCCGTCTTAGATGATTAAAAAAATTAAAATGTTCGCTTATTCACTTGGAAGATTAAAAAACTCAATATATATAACATTAACGGGTTTATTTTTAAATTATTAACATTTTACCTACTCACTAAAATACATTAGTTTAAAATCCAGCCACGGCGGTCAATCCGGCAGCGTTCGCCGTCGGTCCGAATCCAACTGACTTCATTATTGCGGTGTTAGCTGCCGCGCCTTTTCCGGGATTGATGAAGGGACCATTGTTGCAAGGAGAATCAAATGAAGCAAATGCGGGGTTCATTGGACCGGCAAATCCAGGGGCAATAGGTCCACCGATAGGTCCGGCCAAAGGTCCACATGGACCTGAGTTCTCTTCCATGATTCTAACTTCACCGTTCCCGCAACCATACAAGACTGAGCCTTGACCTTCGGTGGGAAGGACTCCCTCTATAGCTACAGTTCCTAGGAAAGGCAGATTTCCAGACACAGACACAAGTCCCTCGATGATTAGGTCGTCAGCTACGATACTCAGTTCAGGGGTCGGCATCGGGTAGTTCTCTATTAGGAGGGAGCTCTCGAACCGTCCACAAGGTGCACCCTCTGCGATTAAACCAGGCCTTGGACCAAGGCATTGTGTGAAGACAGTCTGAAAGAAGGAGAATATTGAATGCGTAAAACTAGCAGAAATTTTATATAAATTAAATTGAAATTTATATATTTAGAACGCCCCGGTTTTTTTCATCTGCAATACAGGACAAGAATTCACGTTATCATCCTATCCTATCGTAAAGACACGGCAATTATTTAATTATCATTAATCGAAGTCGAGCACTGCGTGCTTGGCAGGTGAAGACATCTAGTTGTGCCCACTTCGAACCATGGGATAGCAGTTTCGTTTCAGTAATACAATCGAACCTAATCTCACCTTAATCAGACAAAGTTGGGCACAGAACAAAATAATTTGGAAAGACATTATATTACTGATTTAAAATTACTGTTGGTACGTGAAAGCTAGTTTTTAATGATAGCACTCTTGCCCACTGTCCTATTTATATGTAAATAATCATAAAAATTTTCACAATAAAATTACAACATTAAATAATTCTAATGTTTTCACGTATTACAATTCATTTTACATAACTTGTGAGAATCGATAACTACGAATGTGATTTATCGCACGTATTTGATACGAATAGAGTGAAATATGCCGATTCATTTGGGTCATTTTATATGAAGCTTAGGTTATGGTGCTTGTTTATTTAATGCGTATGAAATCAAATATAGGACTTTAAAGATCAGAAAAGTCCTTCTAAAATTATCATGTGTTTCAATGTTAGAAAATTCCTTTAGGGCACTACTTTTTTACCTGTTTAACATTGCAATTACTAATTTTAAATCTGTTTTTTTCGGGTTAAACTATTTATTATGTAATTGAACATGAGGTCCGTAATTTCGGTAAGCTCTATATACACCGCCTCTGTCGAAATCTATGTAAACGTCACTACTGTATACTTATGTACAACACCTGTACAACTTGCAGACCTTATGTGCAATTCTCTTATCTTTATAATATTTGCAGAGATTGCAAAATTTTATTATCACGGTCAGTTTAATAATTAACAGCTATTTCTTTCCACTTATTTCGTGCGGGTTATTTAATGTTTTTAAATTATTGAAATTGGGAATGGGTATGATGATGCTGAGTAGGGTCCAATTCGACTCGATCCTGGATTTACACAGTAAAATGATCACCACAAAAATTGAGTGCCGCATTTTCCTTCCTATTTTAGTTACATTACAATACTTTGTGAGTTTTATTCTGTAGGGTTAAATAGTAATATAATAATTTAATAATATATAATAATATAATATAATAATTTAATATTTTTATTCTTTAGCTTTAACCGCTGTTGTTGTCTAGGGATAATTTGCGGAGTTGGTAAGTATATACACGAGATTGTGACCTACTTAAACCTGCTAATAGGTGTCCAGTCTTTTAAGTCTCATTTGAGTTCATCGCTGTCTCTGAGAGGAGACCTGAATCCAGTCACGGGCCAGAACAAATTAGATGTTTATTAAAAAATCATCATTTCCGCGCCCTCACCCCAATCACTTGGGGTCGGCACAGTGTGTCTTTTCCTTCCATACATCTCTATTTTCCGTTATCTCAGTGTACAGATCCTTAATCTTCATATCGTCTTCTGCACAGTCCATCCACCTCTTCTTCGGTCTTCCCCTTCCCTTATATACATCCACTTCTATTCTCAGCATTCTTCTCGTCACATGACATTCCACTCTACGCATTACATGCCCATACCATGATAAACGGGCTCCTCTGACTTTTTCCACAATATGTGCTATTTCCAAGCTTCCTCTAACATACTAATTTCGTACTCTATCCATTCTTGTGACATTACACATCCATCTGAACATTCGCATCTGAGCTGCATGCATCCGTAAATCTTTATTAAAAAATATGTTATGAAAAGTTTGGATATGTGGAAGCTGTTTAGTCCAGCGACATTTTCCCTTGACGTATCGCAGACTTCAAGAGTAAGAATATATTTGTGATCGTCCTTTAATACGGCTGTAGTTACAGAATTGGCTGAGGTATTGACTCAAATAGTTGATTTAGCTTTGATTTTAGAATCAATTTCAATTTTACGTATCGATATCTATGGATTGTTGTAGTCGCTCACCATGCTCGTTTACTACTTCTATGTAGGTCAAAAGTTTTATACTTTTTAATAATATTCTTAGAATATTATAGTAGAGAAGAATTACTTTTTAGTAGTTGGAACAGGACACAATAGTTTCACTGCAAATTATTTGTACATATAATTGTATGCAATAAACACGACTGAGATTTATCACTATTTGAAATTATCAGCTCATCAGGGCAGGGTGCCAGTAACCAGGGCTGCCAACATCTGTGTGCCTAACTCTTTCCGCTGTACGGTAATAAATGGCGTTCCAGCATTTTGAATCACGCTATCGAAGATATACATTTCTTGCATGCATAATATACATCTTATTGGAGTTGGGCCGCTTTCGACATATAATTACCTAAAATCTGGTAGGATTTTATTTGCTAAAACTGCAATCGCCAAGGTTAGCATAACAAAACAAATTTAAGCTATAATACGAGTACCACTGCCAATGAAACAGAAACGTCGATTCAACATTCAGTATCAACAACGCATTGGCAATTCCTCAGGTATTTGTCTGAGGCAGATAACGGTAATCATATTATATGGGTCTTAGTTCAGTGGCAGCATTGGCTATGAAAATCTGACGACATTTTCCTACCTAGAGGTAATTATGAATGAATGAGATTAAAAATTTATATTTGATCGCTCAGCACAACCAATTACTTTTAGTATTGCAGACGTTCCTCTAAGTGCCATAAGCATATATTTTGATTAAATATAGAGAAGACGTATTTATGTGCCTACTTTTTACGTAGAAAGTTTCAGCCCTGACTGATCTTGGTCGTTGACCCCAGTCACATTAACTAAAACAACGGATATTTTTGGTCTTGAAATGCTTATATAAATTTTATCAGAAAGGTCAACGTCACCCGGACCGAGGTTGATTACTTGTTTAAGAAAACATCCACCAAATCTTTGTACGCGTGGTCAAATAATGAACTGTTATATGTACGAGTATGAGGATATTGTGTTCCTAATAGACAACCTCAATTTTGAGGTAATAATTGAAGGAAGTAAGTTCGACAGATAATGAATTAGGTGTATTGCCATTTATTTTCCCTAGTGTAACAAAATTGAATGTGTTCACAATTCTGACCAAAACTTTTTTTAAGGATACATGTTTCGGATTTCGCAGGCGAGTAGCAAGATGTATATTTTCGCCGTTTTTGTATGTCCCAGCTATATTATGTAAACTGTAAAGAGTTAATAGTCTCTAATTAACTACATAGTCACAATTTGTGAGGAGTATTCTGTGAGCTACTGCACAATGAAGACGTAAAATTATGCATAAAAAATAATCGATGGCATACATGTAACAGGCGAGTGAACTATGACTAGATTCAAGTAATATAAAAGAATATTTCTAAATTGTTTAAAAACAATAGTGTGTTAAATTTAGAAATTTTAGATGAAAGTGATTTTATAGCATTTTTTGTTTTATAGTTTGTAAGAACATGTTGGAATTACAATTATATAAGTAACAAAAATCCAAGTATAGGCTTGCAAAGCGATAACTGAGGAGTTTACATTGTTACGTAACATATAAGTTGAAACATGTCGTTGAATTAATGCATTATAAAGTCACGAAGTGGAAATACATATTTCACAATATGAACAAACAAAACAATAATTAAAAAATACGATGCATCATCTTTGTTATTAATTTGGGATTAGCAATGTAAATATTTTCGGTTTCCACGGTGAGATCACTTAGGACTTAGGTCTATGGAATCAGTTGTAATTGGCCAGAGGAAACAGTAAATGTACAACTTCATTATATTTTGATCGACTTTTCTCAATCAACGATATATAAAATGAGTATATAAGCAAGCACCTGCCCAATGTAAAAAATTATGTAAAATAATTGAAAACATTGATATTTTAATTTGATACAAATACAGTTGGTTCGGTTGGTGATTTTAGGATATGCGGAAAGTAATCTCTGAAACCACGGCAACTATCTGAAAAATTCTTTTACCATTTTAAAAGTGTATTACTTTGGATGGACATAAGCTGTATAGTTAAAAATAAAGTCTCCGTCTCTCTGTCTGTAACGTAGAAACCAAGTTTTACGAAGCGAAGTGACAGTGGATTACTCGTTTATAATAAAATAATAACAATTTAAGATTAAAGATGAATAGTTTCAAACTTACACTATTTTTAAAATTTGTGAATATTGTAAATGTAAATTTAGATATTCAATTCCTGTACCTATACTATTTTGTAATGTTTTTGAATTAGGTAATTAGGTACTTTTAATTGGATTTTCCTTAGAGATTCAGGGAATTATTGGGTTTGTTTACGCCTTCACAATTAACTAATAGTCAACTAGCAAATGAGGGCAGCAAACAAAATTATAAGACAATGCAGATAAGTGCGGCGTCGGACCAGCAGTACAGTGGGTATATCTGACTATTAATTATAATACAAAGAACGCCTTTCATTGAGTATCGAATGTGTTCATTCACCTTACAAACTAGCCATCATTTATGCTATGTAATAAAATAAAGAACTGATCATTCACTTAAAGTCTGCACGTGAATACGTGAAAACGATCTGTGGATTCTCTTTAACTGACTTAAACTAATAAATGGATGTTTGGACAGTGTTGGCCATGCGTTTAATCTTGAACGCTTAGACTAATCTATACCACACATCTCAGCTCCAGATCTCTCTGCTCTGGATATGTGGAGGTGTCGGAAGTTTTTAACTACCGTTGTTATGTTCCGAAGTGCTTCAACAAGACTTAGTGACTGATATTTCATATACATATAATTACAATATACGTATACCTTGAAGAACCAAATGGCAAACACAGATCGAATAACTATAGCAAATATTTGCAAGGTTCAAAAATTTTTACAATCTATTACTGCAAAATATAAAACAAAGTCTCACTACTTCCTCAAGGAAGGTTTAAGTGTGTAGGGGCATTTATGAAGTATTTTTAAAACGCCTGATAAAAAACTAGTAACAATCTATCTCGGTTTACTGTCTATTTGTGAACACAAAGATCATGTTTCTTGAAGTGTAACGAGAGCAAGATGTTCTATAAAAGTGCACAAAAATACATCAAATGGTTTCGGTTGCATCAATCGGGTTCGTGTGGAGGGACTACTGTACACCTACCTACTGGTTGTTAACCTAGATTAAATTAAACTTAACCATAAAACAGTAAAACAGCTCCTCGATCCTAGTATGGTTGTTCGTAGGTTTAGAACAGTTATTTCCGAAGTGACTATAACTGCCCTTCTTAAAATAAAGATGAATTTCTCAACAGAGGCGAATTATATTATGTATAATAACCGATATTATGTTATAATTTTGAGAATCTGTTAAGTAGTATCATCAATAAATCTTTATTTTCTTTATTTATTAATTATTATTTAAATAATGATTTACAAACATATTTGCTATTATTAATTTGCACAATTTGTTAACTAATTCAAAATTGAAATCGATACATTCGAATTGAATTTGACTGACTCGTTTGTAGTTGCCAAAACAGACCATCTATGACGTCCGCCCAATGCTCATCAACGATTATAATAGTTTGGAGCAGTGCTATACTTTGGGTTTGAAAAACCATCTCCCGTTTCGGACATGAATCCTACACACATCACAAATGTGTGATTTCTGCCAACTCGAACTTTGCTCGCATCGGTAACTTAATAAACTTAACTCCCCACATTCAGACAGAAGACCTACGTTCAGTTATTACAATTGTTATGTATCTATATAATATTCTCCGTGAGCAAATTACACTGTGAACGAGTTCCAGAAAGCACGCGGGTGTATTGGAACAACGGAATACACTGAGATCATGATAATAGGATAGTAGTGTTCAGGAATCTGCGCGATGTGGACGTGTGCGGGGCTGCTCGCGCTGGTCGCGTGCGCGTGCGCAATCACGAGGGACCAGTTTTACCCGCACGGATGGGAGCGGGACCAGAGGCTGTCCAGCGGCCGGGATCAGCCCTCCCCCGAAGTAACTCTCAACGTGCCCATCGTGTTTTACGGAGAGACCTACGATACAATCTTTGTGAGTCATTTCCGTAGCATTCATATTTTGTGGTTGTTAAGGTCTAGTCAGGGTTTCTTAGTTAATTCGATTGGTCGGTTGTTACTGAAGAAGTCTAAAAAAATGTCATAAAGATGAAGTCCTCAACTGCCTCTGAATATGTTATTTTTTTTTTATTTTTAAACTCTTTCAAAAAACGAGAAGGTTCTCAATTCGTTTGTATATTTTTTATTTTTGTTACCTCCGAACTCCGTTATGTATAACCAAATTGGAAAATTCCTTTTTTGTTTGAGAGGGTATACTTCCTGCTTGGTCCCATTAAATTTGATAAAAGATACCGCCTCTAAAGGAGAAAAATAGGGGATGACATTTTTTCATCCTTAGAATGGGCTCGAATTTTAATTACAACTAGTGGGCCCGACCCGCTACGTTCAGGTTAAATAATTCATTATTATATACTTAAACACAAAATACATAAGCTATGTCCATCTGGAAGAATGTACCTTTTAAATGGTAAAGGTATTTTTCAAATAGGTGCCGTAATTGCAGAAATTACCACCCGCATATACACAGACTAACATAGTAGTATAGATTTCGATCGGAATTCGGAGTCGGTTTTATTCGTTAAAATATTTTTTACAACTCTAATATTCTGTCCGTGTTCTATAAGGATTATTGAGATGAAAATATCTTGTATTCCGTAGAATAAGCGATTCAAATTTTTTATATTAATTAGACAGACATTAGAAACGTACCAATTAAAGGATAAATGAACACTAACGAGCGAGATCTTTATACACAAATAGTTTGAAGTTAAGTAAGAATTGTCTAAATTACCCGCTACATATTTTAGATAACAATTTAATTGTTGAGACTCAATCTGTTTCTATATTGTATGGGATCGGACTTTGTATCGCGGCAGCAGTCCTGTCTGCTGTGCTTAGGAGCCCCGCATTTGAGTCACAGCCTGAGTAGAAAATTATGTTACATTAAACTGTTAGTTACTTTATGTCAGCCTTTATGTAACCGAAAAATGATAACACACGTCACCTGATGGGGAGAAGTCATAATTGCCCATGCACGCCGGAAAAATACATGTGAGGTACCCACTTTCTTAACTGACTCTGCGACACGTTAATCGCAATTCGTTGAATACGTTTCATGTTTATTTCTAGAAGGTAGATGGTTAAAAAGGAAGGTGGTGAAAGTGAAGATGACTAGGAAGAAGACACGTAAGAGGTTAACTATAATTAATTTGTTTAAGAAGTCAGCATGTTATTTTATGTATAAAAATATTAGAATGAACACTAACTTCATTGAAACGATCTTGTTTCATAAATTCGGCGAAAGCATATTTCAACTAAAATTTTGGGGTAAACCATTCAACTGACCTTGAGTCCAAGGATATTTCCCTGCACTCCGTCGAAAAATGGAGGAGGAAATAATGTCAGGTTGTTGTTCGAACCCAGTGGGCTCTGTTACATTCAGTTTAATGATGACCATACATATAGTTTGGCCTTTTTGTCTAACTTAATCTCTAAACGACTCTTTTAGAATCAAACAGAAATATTTTAAATGTGTTTCCGTTGCACCATCGGAGAGGTAGAGAGCAATAAAACTTTCGCGTTGTTGGTCGGCAACGCATCGGTGATCTTTTTGGTGTGACTGACGTCCACACGCGGTGCTAAGCAAGCGCCGTCAGGTGGCCAGTATGATAAACGATCGTGTATTGGATTGGAAATGTACGTAAAAGAGTAGGGTATTTTAAATTACAAATACTATTACCGTCGTTACCACAGATAAACCGTGCATATATATATTTAAATATATATATAATATATATACGAGTAAAATGGTGGCAACTTGTGTTTTCCTGTGATTTCTGTAACTTGTTTTAATGAGGCGTTATTATACACAAATACTTATTATTGGTTTATGATTAACATTTGTTGTCTCGTTAAAAGATGTGATTCACAAAATTTGTCAATAACAGAAGTATGTCAGGTCATTATGTCAGGAATAATTCGGAGGTAACAATACAAATGATGCACATTCGCACCGCTGCACGCGAACCGCTCTTCTAGGATTTTTTGTACATATTGTAAACGGCGTACTATATCTCATTCGAATGAACTATCGTTTGAAGTTTCATTCACCTCAATTTTTTTAAGATATTACATTAAGGGGACAACAATATAACGACTTCGAATAAAATATTTTATTTAAATATTGACTTGTATATCGTAAATTGGAATCTGCACATCATGTTGAAGATTATATATACATTAAATATATATTAAAAATATAGTGTAGTATTTATATACACACTATAATATTTTTAAACTTTATATTAAGTTTTACGTAATCTTAAAATTATTTTTTATTCCCATTTTGCCTTCTTTATTGTGTAGCGGTGTGTTCAAAAAACTGAACAAAAATTTAAATGTACTAACTTCTGTCGAGGTAATCATCTATACATATAATACTATACTATAAATAAATATACAATACATAAATCTTTCATTCACTATTATTAGATTTCGCGTCTACTGGTTTGGCGAGGACCTTATTAACTAAAAATGAACCCATCATTTTAAGGGTATAGTTCATCATTTTAACGGTATAGGTCATCATTTTAACGGTATAGTTCCTTACGGTAGTTAGTGTGATTCTTCAGACAACTTCATGTAACAACAACACAACACAACAAGACAACGTAGAAAGATTTCATCTCTCTCTATCTATAACATACAATACCATTAAATCATATTTATTTCGAATACATCAACCGGTGTAGGGTTTAAAAGCGTCGACATAAATAACCAAGGTCAAACAAGATCACGTCGGACGACAATTTTGTTGCACTGTGAATTCTAACAAAAATATTTGCAATTGTTCGCAATGGCGATAAGATTCGGGTGCAGTGTGGCAGCGGAAGCTCGTGGGCGGAGGATGGCAGCGGTCACTGACTGTTCTTTATAATCCTGTCCATCTTAGCAAAAAACGCTTTGAACAATGTGAAAAACCTTAAAGTATCAGAAATTTCAACAGATAGTTTTCCCAAAAAGGCAACAGAAAATAAAATATTTGTATGTACTAAAAAAGTACACTATTATGTTATTATTATTTATCTACCGTTCTATCAGCCATTTAAAGAAAATATTAGCCATTTATAAAATATAATAGAAAAAAAAATCTTACGAGTTTGTGTTACTTAAATTAACAGGATGTAACTTCGTCACGTAGATGGGCTGGTAAGTAAATGAGCCGAAACGCTTTGTGCTATTTCGAAGCAAAAGCTCACTCCACCTGCACGTGTTCGGTCGATTAAGATTATGTTCATCTTCTTGGGTGGTAATCGTAAATAGCATTCACTGCTTTCCAATATCGCAGACATTGCTAACATAACAGTTACTCCAGAACACTTTGCTGGACTTACTAGAGCAGTTTTCTGGTATGCTCATGAAAGTTTTAAGTTTTATCGATGGCCCTTTCTGCGGCTCAACAGCTTTCGCAACTCCGCTACACATTGGTCGCGATTATTTTCCGACATCCTCAATCAGTATGATGGAGATCCAGCTATCAACCAGGCTGCGCTTCTCTGCGGATATTGCTTTACATTGGAAGCTACGGGGCCGTATGAGATACACTATTGGTGTATTTATTTTTGATCTATACCTTTTTAACGGCTTGTCCTATTGAGGTTATATTACAAAATATTTGTTTTGCCGAAACAATGGTTTATAACTAGGATAGGATCCGATATGTGGAGTACCACATATAATAACATTAATAATGTCATAGCAATGACAATTATTTACAAATATATTACTGTACAGTCAGCCAGGCTATCCTAAAATTGTATATTATAAGAAGTAATAACGGATTAAAACAAAAGTGACGTTACATTTCGTAAGACAACGTAGTATCGGTAAGTTAGGCAAGAGCCGCGAGTTCGTTACATGTACATACGTGTAATATTTGATACTACATTGTTATCACCTCGCGGGTCACGCCTGCCTAAAGAGCTGAGATAAGCTACCATGTAACATTACGTAAACGACGTTTTCTTTGTGACCGTATCAAAGTTTTTCGTTACTCTTTACGTAGGTGATGTGATATGATTCACTTACATTTATGATTTGGGTTGTATTTCTTGAATCGTCAATCTTATAGATCAAAAGGACTGCTCTGCACACAAGGAGAATCTTATGAGGATTTAATCTTTATTATATTAAGTTATTACATTATTTTTAATTTGTGTTAGCCAGTGGTAAGATATGCCTAAACTACTATTTGTAGATATTCGTGACTTTAATGTTAACACGAAGCAAAATATAAAGAACCAGTAATCCGCTCTCGCTTTGCTTCGGGAAACTTGAATTTTATGTTCACAAAATAATAATCGCACACAAAATAATCGTTCCGAATTTTTATCAGGCGTTTAATAAATATCTTTGATTTCATACAGCTAAACCTTCACGTGAAACATTATATATGTATATTGGTTAAAATCGTATGAAAACGCGTGCTGTACTTTTCGAGATTATCGCTGTCAGACAATGACAGATAATTTGTATTATACTACATATATAGCCTATGTACATCTTAAATAATGTACCTTTTTTCAAATGGTAAAATAATTTTTCAAGTAAATGCAGTGGCTCCGAAGATTATTCTCCGCATTCACGTAGTCACAAAACTCTCTTCTCTTCTTATAATATTTGTGTAAATTCCACTACTTGATTAAATTCTCCCTCTTGAATCAACCATTAAATATTTTTCCTGTTTCCATGGCAATGTTATCGAGTTGGTAGCTCGGAGATGCAGTTGATTGAACAGATGTGCATGGACGGCGGTGATTTTTTACCATCAGTAGTACCTACCTCCGCTCCTTTGTCGTTTATTGGCAATAAAATTCGAATCCCCACTATTTAGATCCAACATAAACCCATCAGCGTAAGAACTGAAGTCCTTGAGTCTTTATTCTATAACGTCTTTTGGCATCCATAATTTCATAAGCATTGTGATAACATTTGTAGTAGGTACCGGCTATGAATACCTTTTTTTATCAGAATCTTTTATTAACAGGTCAACAAGTTCGGGGTATTGTCTTTTAGAGCTGATATCCCATCATTTCTTAACACGGAATTTCCGCTGCCCTATCCGTCGATTGCCGCATTCTACTCCAACGTCGATACTAGTCAATCTGGTAGTATTTGGTATAGAGAAACCAACGAATCACACGTATTAGCCAAGGCAGAAGAGAGCGTCCAGAATAACTTCCACGATTATTATGAATTTAAACCTTTGAGTGTATTCATAACTACCTGGCTGGATGTGACCTATCCGGATAGTACGCAAGACCGTAAAAACAGTTTTCAGATAGCCATAATCAGTAATGGAACTGAGAGTTTTGTGGAGTTCTTGTATCCAGAGCGTGACATCCAATGGATACATAGAGAGATGCAGCCACAAACATTGCCAGAAGCCAAGGCGCAAGCTGGCTTCATTGCTGAAGATGGTCGATATTTCACTTTACGTGGCTCAGGAAGTCATCAGATCCGTAACGTTGTTTCGTAAGTTGTTACTTTGATGTTTATTTATAATCCACAAATGCAGATACATACAGAGATCTAGTCAAAACTAAAAACGATTATGTAATAATGTGTAGTAGTGATATTATGTGCAGTGGTAGCCTAGTGATTTGAATGTTGGACGTCCACTCGCGAGACTGGAATAAGAATTCTGCACCACCTTTAATTTTTGAAATTATGTGCGTTTTACAAATTATTTTCATTTGCTTCGGTTAAGGAGAACATAGTGAGTAAATCTGCATGCCTGAGATTTTCCATAATGTTTTCAAAGGTGTGTGAAGTCTGAAAAACTCGCTCTTGGCCAGGGTGGCGGAATATGGCCTAAACCACTCTCATTGCGTAAGAAGACTCGAGTCCAGCAGTGGGACAATTGTTGGTTGTAACGATATAGTAATATTGTTGTACTTTGTAATATTATCATAAACTAATCACTGCTGTTGTTCTTATTACAGTATTCTATAACTTATTACTAATTTCTTATCTTTTGCAGATGGTCAAATACTCAAGAGCCTGGAAAATACGTATTTCGCGTTGGTCGCATTCCTCCCGAGGGTAATATAGCTGTTCCAGATCAGTATGATGAAAGCGAAGTCGAAATCGAAGAAGAAAGCAAAACATGTGCTCAAAGTGGCCCGAGTGTATGTCACACGCAAGCCAGATGCGTAGACTATCAGGCCGGTATTTGCTGCCAGTGTAAAGATGGCTTTTACGGAAACGGAAAATCATGTATCAAAAATGACGTTCCGTTGAGGGTTCACGGAAAAATTAACGGGGCCATTAATAACATAAATCTTAATGACGTTGATATACAATCCTATATAGTAGTCGTTGATGGAAGATCATATACAGCTCTATCGCAGGTTCCACCCAATCTTGGAAACAGTTTGCTACTTTTGAATGTTCTGGGTGGAGTCGTAGGTTGGCTTTTCGCTAAACCCTCTGGAACAGCTCAAAATGGATATCAATTAACAGGATCTGTTTTCAATCATACAGCGGAAATATTATTTCCCGATACTAATGACAGTGTAACAATCCTCCAAAGTTATATGGGACATGACGTGTTTGATCAAGTTATGGTTGAAACATATATCAACGGAACGATACCGGCTTTACCGCCGGGTACTAAAGTAGAAATAATGGAATATGAAGAAAACTATTCAATTGTTGCGGCGGGGTTAATACAAAGTGCTTCAACTCGGACATTTGTAATCAAAGGCACCGGTCAAAAATATGAGCAAAGAATTTTACAGACATTTTCGTATTTTCCTTGTAGATATGCTCCTACTTCAGAAGACAATAACGTTCCAATGATACTAAAAGTGAACAAAAATTATTTAGGTTACGAAATGAGGGAAAACATTGTAAGATATGGAATGAGCAATAAAATCTCCAGTTCCGGCCAAGAAGATCCCTGTACCGTGGGTCGGAGTAATTGCGGACCCCATAGTACATGTCTTGTTCAAGGCGAATCGTATAGTTGTGTTTGCCAGCCAGGATTTACAAGTTTGTATGTGGAGGATGTTGTTACTTGTATTGACATAGACGAATGCTTGGCAGAGACACATAACTGTGATAGTAAAGCTTATTGCTACAATCACGATGGTGCGTTCGAATGCAGATGCCGTCCCGGTTACGAAGGAGACGGCGTTAATTGTAGACCAATATCACAATGCAACAACATGAATTGTGATTCTAATGCAAAGTGCGTGGAGAGCTACGGTGAGGCAGCATACTGCGTCTGCAATCCTGGCTTTACAGGAGATGGTCAAAGATGTGGGCAAGCTCAAGTACAGGAAAACAATTGCGATAATTGCTCCACAAATGGTTATTGTGCATTTTCACCATACGTGAATTATTATAAATGTGAATGTAAGGTAGGTTATCATGGCGATGGATTTACCTGTACCAAAGATCCGTCTTCTGAGAACGTTGAATATACTAGAGAAACTGAAGCTCCAGTAATTACTACACAATCTTCTACAATTGGAACAGTGACAGAAGCAGAGTATAATGAGTCATATGTTCTTCCTGAATGTGACAGTTATGGTTGTGTGTGTCCACCTGGGTATTCAAGTTACAAGGATGACAGTGATAATGAATTATGCCGAATCGATGTCTACAATGTTCCGAATCCTCTTCCGGATAGCAATAATACAAGTAAGTTGAATACTTTTGATATGTTCATATGTAACATTAAAATACAGTTTAACTCGCTTTATTTCTACCATGTCAGCGAAGGTTAATTTGGAAATAACTTTAAAGTATTTTTTTGATGAATTTACTTTTTTATTATTTTATTTTTACATTTATTACACTTTAAATTTTGAATTAAACTCATTATTGTATGTTTAAAATTAACTGGATATTTTTATTCAATTCTGTTTAAATGAAATTAATGAGATATCTGATTAGATCACTTGTACGATGAGGCTTGCTGTGTTTTAATATTGTGCGGGGAACTGTAAAGCAAGTTTTATTCGTTGACTGAACATTCTGTTAAAAAACGGATTTTTAAATCTGTATTAGGTTAAAGAACTTATTTTATATTTATTATTCTGCTTTAAAAATGTGCTATATAAAAAAAGAGTTGTTTGCATATATACAAGGTTTAAATTTATTTGACTTCGTACAAAAATACAATAAATCGTTGAAATATCATGAAATCGTGCAGCCAACCTACTTGTGACATTTATAGATATTTTTTAAAATGATTTCACATTAGAAATATTCATGTCACTAATTCTATTTCAAAAAAGAGAACAATATCGTACGTACTGGACCACTTTATACTGTCTGTTAGATGGCACAAATGATCGTATTTGAAGTAAGCTTTTAAACAAATAACTGCAACATCGTCTTCTACATATTTTTTTTCAGTCACGTGTACAAGCGATCCCGATTGTCCACCAAATGCGATCTGCTCTTTTGGCCCTACGGAACCCTTTGCTCCCACTTCCGAAATCGGACATTGTGTTTGTCCTGAGGGCTATGAGGGCGATACCTACGAATGTATAGAGAGAACTGGCCCAACATGTTCGTGTGGCCCCAACGCTCACTGCATCGACACAGCCGCTGGCGAATTCATTTGCGTTTGCGATACCGGTTACCATGGCGACGGGTATATTTGCAGACCCAACTTCAGCTGCACTAACAATTCTGACTGCGAATACAACGCCGAGTGTCGATTGGATGTGAGCAGTTCCGAGTACGTCTGCCAATGTATCGAAGGATATATCAAAGATCAGAACGATGCCTGTATTCCGGACGGGCAGCTATGCAACGGAGCAGTCTGTCCAGAGCATGCTTCTTGTCTTTTTGACGAGACAATTTATGTTAGCTACTGCCACTGCGACGATGGCTACGAGGGAGACGGTATATCTCACTGTGAGAAACGGGACACGTGCGCCGTTGTGGGCGGCTGCGATCAGAATGCCATGTGCACGCGCGTGAATAATTCGTATATGTGTGTCTGCATGGAGGGATTTGTTGGAGACGGATACACATGTAACTTGGAGGTAATAACTGGTTATGTACGTAGCAGACATATTCTGTCTATTATGTGTAGCTGCTGCTTACAACTAAGTAAAAAATCTATACGAGTACAATTTTACCATATAAGTATAGGTACCACGCTTTCAATACGCTTTACGTTACGGTTGAGTCTAGGAGCCCTGTAGCTAGCAAGGCAGGTAAAAAAACCTTAAAATATGTCAGAGCAATTAATATAATTAAAATGGACCAAGCAAAGCCCAGCGACCTGCACCATTTCGTCATTGTCCAATATCGCAGCAGGGTGTAGCACGAGAAGGCGAGGCTTGTGTTGCGTCAGGCTTGAGTCATTATAGGTATAAAAGGTTTATAGAAAACTTATACATGTAAATTTTCCATTGGAAGCATAAGTATATGCAATTCGCTTGTTATTACTTGACTACAACACGAAGGCCGTTAATCATAAAAATTATGATATTCAGTCGATGTGGTGTTTTAGGAAAATTGCCGGACTAATCCCTACATCTGCGACGTCCACGCGTCTTGTCTCAAAACGAACGACATTTATCAATGCGAATGCAACGTCGGATACAATGGCAACGGGAGTCACTGCGAACTCAATCCAAGATTAGCGGGCAACTTCATAGTGGCTAGTGACGGGGCGACAGTGTACCGAGTTCCGTTCAGAAACACGCCGAGAGACTTCGCGACGCCGCTCAACAGTGCCATATATCAGATCGCAGTGGGTGTAGATGTCGACTGTGTTACTGGCAGGATATACTGGGGTGATGTCGTCAGTAACTCGATAAAGCGAGCCTCCTACGACGGATCGGGTTATGAACAGTTCTTGACTAACGGTAAATTAACATTATTTTCTTAATATTCTATATGACATCGTATTACCATGATACCTATGTTTGTGGCCAACGATACTGTTGGAAAGCTACTTGTATGGTTATCAAATTTCCCAAATTATTGAGCAATTGTCCCAGGACCCAATTGCAAATTGTCCCAATTGCAAAGGACGTCTTGTGTCAAAAACAGTATATGGTCACTAATGTAATATTTCGTTGTAAGCCCAGGGATTACCGAAAGAAAATGCAAGTTCAATTAAATTTCCAAACTGTAATTTAATAGAAATCCAATTAAAGCTACAAATACAATGTTTGTAATCGTGCAGAAACGATATACATTTATTCCCAGTTCGACTTTTGGGAATATGAAAATCCAACGGATTTACTAATATATTATGTATCCTAAATTGAAACGAAAATATTGATAATTCTGATTACCATTAGGTACAATAATTTAACATCATATATCGTTTTTTAGATGTGAAATATCCGGAAGGTTTGTCAGTAGATTGGTCTTCGAGAAACATCTTTTGGACTGACTCCAAGAAGCTGACAATAGAAGTAGCCAATATGGACACGAAATTGCGAAAAGTTTTGTTCTCCGGTGGCGGTATTGTCAATCCAAGAGGCATTGCCGTGCATCCTGGATTAGGGTGAGCTATATTATTATACTTTACGGGTGCTGGAAAGACAGAACTAAAAGGGCCGCAACAGATGTCATTACTTATGTCATTCTGTCGTTGCACAAATACATAATTTTTTTACCCTTTATTTCGATTTTAAAAGTCAAACAATAATAATATGTTTAACTTTACTCAGGAAAATCTTTTGGTCTGACTGGAATCGGGCGGACCCCAAGATTGAATGGGCCAATATGGATGGGTCCCAACGCGGGATATTCTTGGACAGTCGAAACGTGAGGCTCCCCAATTCCCTCGCGATCGACTGGAGTCGCGACAGACTGTGTTTCGCAGATGCGGGGCTCTTCAGCATCACATGCGTCGCCGTCGAGACCCGACAGATTGACATCATCGCGTCAAACTGCTCCCATCCATTCGGCTTGGCCATCAACGGAGACAAGTTCTACTGGACCGATTGGAGGACGTAAGTTTTTCGACAGACATTTCTGTAATATTGTGACCGTTGTTAGTAAATTCATGACTGTTTCCATGCTTCTAAAGACACGTCAAGCAGTCAGACCATAAACAAGGTTAAGTATTGCAATATGGAATAAAATGTTTACTTTACTAAATATTATTTTTTCAGTGTGAATACAAACTTAATATCTGTCATTCAGAAGCAAGGTAGTAGAAGCAAAAAATGATATAATAAATAAACTTATTTACAGAATACCTAAATGGTTAAATAATTTTGATTTTAAGTTGACGAGCACAGGCTCACTAAGTAGTTTCAACGATTATACAAAATACTAGCGGCCCGCTCCGGTTTCGCAAGCGTGTACTTTATCAATAGTTTCCGCAGCGTATGCGACGAAAGAAATTTTCAAGCAAATTTTTTTTACACCTTGGTTCACTTTACTGAAGTTTTAGCAAGGATCTCTTTTTTTGTTAGTGATAAATATAGCCTATGTTATTCAGAGATAATGTAGCATTCTAATGGTGAAGAAATTTTTAAAATCGGTTCGGTAGTTTTTGACTTTATTCGTTACAAACATACAAAAATACAAAGCTTGATTAATTACAAACATTAATTTGTTAATTCACTAACATGTGCAACACATTTGACAACAGAAGTTGGCATGTTAAGTCACTTTGTCAGCAGCTGAAAGCTTACCTATCAATTCCCAGGAAAAAAATCGAGTACATTGACACGACGAGTCAGGTGCGGGGTCAAGTGCCCATTACGATGGCGTCGCGTCTGTTCGGCGTGGCGGTGGCACCNNNCAGTGCCCGCCGGCGAGCAGCGTGTGCCAGTACAGGAACGGCAACTGCCAGCCGAACCAGCTCTGTCTGCCGGCCGGTTACGGCGCCAGGACGTGCGTGGAAGCAGAGCCGCAGTTCGATAACTACATACGAAAGTAATCACGTTTTCTTTGACGCGTGAAAAAGTACTTACGGTTTTAATAATGGCATTTAAATTATTCTTTTAGTGTAGGTTTCGAATATTTTTTTTACTTTTATTTTGCAGATAAAAGTACGTTTCGTTGTAAATAAAGTTTATTGGGGAAGGAAGACATAAAACTTTGTAAACGAAGAATTAAAAGTCAAATTATCTCGCACTAGCGGCACGCCCCAACCTGGCTTGTGTGAACATAATTATGATATTTATGATGGTTACATAGGTAATATATAGCCTATGTTCATCCGGAGTCATTTACCTTTCAAACGATAAAACAATTTTTAAATTGGTGCCGCAGTTCCGGATATTAATTACCCTCTCATACACACAAACTCACAAAATCCGCATTCTCTTTATATCTGTAATATTAGTATAGAATTAATATAACGTATCATTACAAAATACAAAAATCTTGAGTACCTACCTACTAGTTACATTTAAAAATGTACCCTGTCACCGTTTTTTTTTATCATATTAAACGATTGTAACCAAAGAATTTAATTGTTACTGGTAATTAAATGAGTTAACTACATTGTTTTATTCTTGAATGGAATCTATTTACATCACGTACAATGACCTCAAGTTGAATTTAAAGTACGATGATGTCAGAGGTTGAATGATTTTGTAATGATTACAAATCAGGTTAACGAAACTTTTGCCCTCAGCTCGCGGGTCAAATCATGAATATTCCATTTCCCTGGGTGCTATATTGTAACTGTGTAAAATATGTGTAATATAAAGTGCCAAAGATTTGAATACAATATACCCTAAAGGAACGATATAACGAATCCATTGCATAGACATCACAACAATAAAATACTCATGAATAATTTGTAAGATCTTTATTTTTAACTAAGAATAATACGAAAGATATAATTTTAATTTACCATAATGCTATATTTATAACACTTAAGTTTTTTCTACTATTTGACATAACGAATGTGTATTTTTAATGTAAATAACCATAAATTATACACGTAAATAATATATTGGTTTTATTTTTACATTTTCATTTTGGTCTGATAGTGTTCATAAACTTATTGTCTGACAAATAGTCAAAATATTAATGAAATGGAATTTAGAATAAAATGACATGTTTTTTAAAATCACTGCCAAATCTTGTTTCGTTGTATCGAGACACACAACTAAGGTATATGCACCGACTACGTGACTCGAACAATACGGATTATCAGAAATATCAATATCAATAATTAATTATAATCAATCTCAATATTCAAAGATTATCTTAACCTACAACTGTTTTTATAAACAGAAAAACGTAACCAAATGACAGTTATATTATGTAAATAGAATAATTTTAAAATATAGTCGTTCAGTTATTTTATAAATTAATGGTATCTATTGTGACGTTGATACTAAAGTAAAACAGAAAAAATAGAAACACTTTTAATCAATTGACATCGAATCAATAGTACAATGTCCCATTTTTATGGAATGTAACAAACTCTGTAACATAATTACGTTCAGCTATTTAAAACATGCCCACCCAATTTAACATTTGAATTTATTATTCTAAAGCGGGATCACCAGATTCCTATCCCATCAACATTATATGGATCAGTCTAAGTTGGAAGCGTTTAAATACATTTTCGTGTTTCCGATTTAACGGAGCATCTTATAAGATACTCAGGGAATTTTGCCAGATGTGACGGGCTGAAATGCGGTGCATATGTGTGTGCAAATACAAATATAGGATGCTACTTCCCTATGTCTGTATGGACGTTACAATTTTATATCAGTATTTATAATATGAGGCCAAAAGCATAGCATTCAAGACGGTACAATATTAAAAAAAAATGCCGAGGCATATTAAGAATATATAAACAATAATTTCTGGATGAGTGTCCCTGCAAGAAAGCCAAATTCAGAAAAAAAAAACTGACGTCATGGAAAATAGTTTTATACGTTTTATCCGATTTGTAGGATAGGATAAGAAGGTGGAGGCTGCGTTTAATTTTAACCTATAAAACACAAATGCCGATCGAAATAACGACGCCAACAATATTATTTTAAAACGTGGTACTTAACAAACTGTATTTTGGAGTATTATGTTATATTACGGATATGTCGAGGTTCTCTCGTAGAATTGAATATAATGAAATTATTATATTATATTACGCCACTTGTGATTTAATTTTTTTTTATGAATTGCAAACGTTTAACGCTATACGTTTGATTAGATATGCGTATTTATATTTGGTATGAATTAATAATTCCATGAGGTTCATATGTACGTGTAATATTGAATATTAATAATATTGACACGTGCCATTTCGACAATCCATGTAACATTGACATTTGTTTCCCGCCATCGCGCTATCATAGTGCATTCCGCGGTATAAGCGCCTCTAGTAGTGAATAACCGAACCCTTTTAGTGATGTTATAAAGATTATTTTTGAAGATTTATTAAGAAATGAATAAACGTTTTAACAAAATCATTAATCGGCAATGATTCAATTATATTGTCGAACGGTAATGGCTATTTTCATTAACCATTAGCATTTAAAATTAACTAAACGGTCGATCATTCACTGGTATTGTCGATTCTACGATAACACCGCGACATATGTAATACAGTGTCATAGAAAGAACGATAGATATAAAATAGATACCATATAATGAAAATCACGTTTTCTATTAAAATGCTTCTGCTTTAAGCTCGATAAGTGAGCGCGACATCGCAACAGCGAAGCGACATGACACAATGCGATAAATTAAGACATTGGGACTTGCCGCAGGTAAACATTGGTTGTGCAGTAGTATATTTTTATCGTAATTATGAGTAAATTTTATTTATCTTTACTTGATCATTTTGGTGAAAATCTATAAAAATATTTGTTTATACGCGTTCTACAACAATGAGATATTTCTAAGATTTTTTTGACAGTTTAAAAGTTTAATAATTTTTATGTTTGTTACAGAGCATTCAAAGGCGATCGAAGAGCATTAAAAACATAAATGGGTCCTCTGGAAGGTCTTTATATCCTGTAATTTTATTGTGTGTACAAAATAAGTAAATATTCAATACCCAATTAAAGTATAACTTCATGGTCTATAGTAAGCACGGGTCGTCAAACAAAAAGCAAGCATGTACGCAATGTGTGCAATCTGATCGAAGTATTCAACGTAACTATATAAGAAACACGGAATTACAATTATTGTGTCAACCGCCTAGAACAACAGGTTATCCCATTTCTCATGAACTCATTCAAGTCATCGACATGTTATGACATATAACCGTAAAAAAACTAGTAACAATTCTGATCTCAAGTTAATATTGTTTACGTCCAAAAAATTGCAATTATGTACAACAACAGAAATATTAATTTAGTCTCAGTAAAAATATTTTAATGTTTATTTAAAGCTCCACTTACGTGTGGTGCGCTGTAAATTGGATCGAATATAAGGTAGGGAATTGCGTAAAGTCCGATTAACCCCAGACGTCTTCAGTGCGACCGAATTTGAATACTAAGGAGCCAGCGAATATAAACGCATTTTGCATGAAGAGACTGACGCCTGGCCATGTGTGTTTGTTGCTTCCTGAAAACATAAATTTTAGTATGTCGGCATTATTTTCAACCTTTATACATAGTTATAGATAGAAAAGCTAAATCGATAATCGTTAAAAAAGGGGTACTAAAATCTAAATAACATTCAAGTTAAGCATAAAAATCTGCATCAGAAAGAATAAATACATTTAAGACCTGCTCAGAGTCTTATATTTCCCTATCTTTTTGAACATCATGTATCTCTATCAACTGCAGCTTAGAGAGAGTTTCTTCCATGAAAGTTAAATTAAACAACTAAAGTATAAATAAGAAATGCATTATCGGTGTTAAAATAATATTGCAAAGTTTGAAGCATCGCTTTTTCTATACTCAAAAATCCTGAAATCTGATGAAAGTGAGTGTATGTCAAAATTCTTTGTGTTACTATTCAAAATAAAAACATTAAGACTGATAAGTGCCACGTTTAGTTGATTTTTACAAGTTGAATTAAAACATACCAGCAGTCACATAATTGGCGAAGAGAATCCAACAAGCGGCAATGAGGGACGCAAAGCCGACAACGAATCCCAGGAACAGCCAGAGCCGCGCCCCACGCGGGCCCATGCACCCGCCCGTGTAGGTCTCGCCACGGACCTAAAACATTAAAACAATTGCTCAAATAAGTTCATATGAATTCCTAATTTATTTCTATCTAACTATTGATATGTATGGACTCTAGCCTTAAGTATACCGTGTATCAATTCTAAGGTACAGTGAGTACAGCTAGGTAATTGATACTGCCAGTGAGGTAACAAGGTAAAAGTTTGTGCCTTTATATGTATTTCCTACCATGAGTGAATCATTAAATGTTATGTATACAAGATAAAATGGAGAAGATTTATCAATTTGAATGAAGATCTTTCTATTGAAAAAAATAATTTACTTTAGCTGAATTTATCGAGAAATTTAGATTGAGGCGATAATAATAGGTGGTAATTTAAGTATAATAATTACAAACATTTCCATATTTCAATTACCTAATAAGAAAGTCAACAATTGAACATACATAGCATATGCAGTTCTTTTCATAATTTTAGTGTTCAAAAGATTAAAGTTGAAGATTATAGAACAATGGAACAGCTGCCTTGTGAATACCCTTACACCTCTAGTCAGAATACAACCCTGCATCTGACAATTACTAATTACCTGAATTTAGGAACATATAAAACAATACAAATATCCTATAATACGCACATAGGATATTACAAATAAAAAATACATTTGATTCACTCATAAAGAACCACTTAATAACCATCTCTACCAGAAAGCCTTTGGGCAGAAATTTAGAATGTAGCCCTAATCAGTAGGATGAACAGATTATTTAGATGTAATAGGTACATTTATTCATATTTCATACTAAATACTATTTTAATTTTGTGGGATGGGGGACTTAAGTTTGGATCCTGTATTTCCTTCTAATTTTTTAATGTATGTGAGTATTATAAATTAATTAAAACTTGTTTGGTAATGAAAAATGTCATTAGGAAACCTGCTTATTTAAGGAATGTTACATATTATCAAGAACTGTACAAAACCTCATCAATTTCAATCATGTATATCATGTAACACTTCTCATTGGGAGACGAGACCAAAGCCTAGAAGCAATAAGTGAGGACAATATGGGTTATGATGAACTTAATTTTTATTAAATGAAACATGTACAACATTTCTTTACGGACAAGAGTAATTTTAATAACAAAATTCACTGTAAAATAATTTGTATGTCACATTCTTACCTGTGCATTAGAAACGGAGTTCACCATAACAAGGGACAAAGTAGCCATCACACCGCACACATGGGCAGCATTGGGCAAGTCCCCGGGATACACCGATGCTGCATCAATGATGAACCACCAACCAGTGAAGAACTGTAATTGAATTATTTTGATTCAAAAGCATGTGGTTGAAAAATTACAGTATTTGAATTATATGATTTAAAACAGATTTCAATTCTGCTAACCTTATACTCACTTTTTGGTTCATATAAGTGAGATCATAATCTATCACAAATTATAGGTAATAAATAATTATTAATTTAATTTCTTACTTCGATTTAGTCTTATTGGTATTAACTTATCTCAGAATCATAGATGTATTTGCAGATGTTTTAAGTAAATATAATCCCCATGAGCTCAGTTGATAGTGAACTGCCGTCAAACCACAATATCAAGTATTTTAATCCTGGACATGACATCTATTTATGTTACAGATAAAGGTTTAAAAACATACATTTAAATGTTGGTTGTTAATAATATCTCATTGTGTATACCCTCATTGCCCAGGGAAATCTAGTGTCATTGCACTGAGTGTTTAATATTATTATAATTGAATGACAAATGGTTGATCTACGCCATGTTTTTGCACATTGGTACATTGCTGTATTAATTATTATAATATTATTTAACATGTTGTATCAACCTATTAGAAGTTAGCACACCTAGCACACTTGGTGTGCCTAAGAAACTTATTTAGTACTTGTGAAATATCAAATTGTCAACCAATTTTGTTTGATAACTATTGTAAACGTGTTGAAAAAAAATTGGGACAGAATGTTATATAATAATCATGTTTTTCTTTCGGTGACTACATATTTATCATTTGGTGAGCAAACGACATATGTCTTGATTTAGTAAGCCTGTTAAGGATGTCAGAATGTACTCTACCATTTTTACACCACTTGAAGACTTTAGACATTCCTTAACAACTGTTATCTATGACATAAATACCAGATCTGACAGATTTATGGGCCTTCCTAAGCACAGTGTTGGTCAGGTGCATATGCATTATAATGTTATGAAGAACAAATTAAATAGCACCCCTCTTCCCTAAGGGTGGTCCCATCCGATGAAGGTTTAGAGGCTGTATATCCAAAACAAAACTAGGGTGGTGTTTAGTAGGTAGGCTCCTAGGTTTATTGGGAGTCCCACATAACCAGCGCAGCCGGCTGCGCTGGTATGCATGAGCATTCACCACGCGAAAAAAAATTTATGATCATCATAAACATAATAATTGAGGTCTATTTATACTATAAACTAGTTTTCAGCAAACATCCAAATTAAAAAGACAATAAGCCTCTTCGTATAAAAAGACTTTGTAGTGGAAGGTTTGCTTAGTATCAATGAATATGACATTATTAGATTTTTAACTTTATATTGTGAATCGATGTTTAATGGAAATAGATGCATGAACAAAGATTTATATTTTACAATGGAAGTGTGTGAAGGTCATACTACATATCGTCGATTGAAATTTAAAAAAAAATCATAAATGCAAAGAGAAAAGATAGTAAGCGTACGGTATCCTAACAGATCCAGACGAAAAAATGAATCATCCTTATAGCTCACCAGCAGTCCAGCTAAAATTGACGACAATATGTTTCTCTTTTCTCCGCTCTCGAACCACACGCAACTCGGTAGAGTAACATTCTCAAAACAACTCATTTCGAGTTAGAAATTGAATTTTTCAATAGTCTCTTGTAATTAAGAAAAATATACGTACGATACTAACGCAATGCAAAGGAAACGTAAAATTTGTAAATATAATTTTTTTTGACATTTAACAACAATAAAACGTCACAATGTGCAAGGTTGACGTACACAGACTGGTTATTCTCGGCATATTATAGTCGAGTCACAACAGATAAATGGTAAGAATATATTAGCGTGTTGCGGCGTGGCGTAACACGTCAGTACCATTATTGTGGCGTGTCGTCTCGCGTAGGTTAGCTCTATGTCGCACTAATTTAGTCCGCAATTGTTACGGTTTGAAGACTTTTAGAATTGCAATCTAGCATCATACATATTTCTTTATTAAATATACAATGGAATACACAGTTGTTCTCCCAATTGGGAGCAATGTATGATTTGAAATATTTTAGAGTGCATTGCACGATCTGAAACAGACTACCTTTAATAAGTTATAGGTGGACATTATCGTCTTTGTTACTACATTTAATTAAATTTATATTGTTATATCTGTTATTTTATGAAGTCAATAGAGCGTGCAGTGACATACCGGATCGATTACCATGTTGGCCCAAACTCCTGGTAAAGTGCACCAGATTACTTTTATTTTTTTATGTTATTGTATATAATCTAAGCTGGGATACTGCTGTAAATAGGAATTTGATGTCGTTACAGTCTTGGTAACAATAATATATTATGGGCCTTATTGTTTAGTTTGTTTACTATAGTATCCGACTTGCAAAGAATTCACCTTATGCGTAGATCAGTCACTAAACAGCTTATAGTGAACAAAAAAGTTCATAATGTTGGAGTTGAGAAGTTGCTGAAGTACTGAACTAAAACGTTCGTAGAAGCGATTGAGTTTCTTGTAACTCACAAAAAGTGAGCTGTATTTAAACTAATCGTTGTACAATACCTGCGGCATTATTACCACCAAGTCACCGACGTAGTGGAGCCGCCGACATGGTGGAGCCGCTGACGTGATGGAGCCGCCGACGTGATGGACCTGTCAAACGGATAGGGTCTGGAGGTTTTTTTGTCATTTTTAATTTATTCTCATTTAATTTTAATTTTAATTAATATTTATTAACTGAAATAAGATTTATTTCATTTCATTATGTTATTCTTAATTTGTTCTCATTATATAGTTCATATTTCAAGTTCACGTGAGAGGGTTGGTAGTAATTGTATCCACCCATTGTTGGCTTTTATTTATTCTTGGTCTATTTATAGATCGGTTTTGTTATGAAATTGATAACTTTAGTCGTTGATATTTGAAATATATATGTATGGTAGCATGCCTAATTATTGTTATGATCAATTCATAAATTTAATGAAGGTACAGAATGTTATTTTGTATTTAAACTGAATGCATAAGAATTTACCCTGTGTTACAAAGTTTGAGAGGACCTTTTTGGCGCTTATTTTCAATGAATTCAACTAAACACTTATAACGACTGAACCTCTGCATCTGATAAGTATGTGGACCATACTAAACTATAAGTTAATAACCTAAGGCACTTGCAGTGTTCTTGGAGTTGATGTCGATACTTACCCGTTTTTTTGTCTCGGCGTTCGGGTTCCTCGGTATGTTCCTTTTTTAAAGCTTATGTTTCGAAAAAAAAGTATGGCGATATGTGTTGTTTTTTATCGATTAATGTACAATAATGTATATTGATGTACATAAAATAAACACTTTTTGGAAATGTGGTTATTTTTTTTAATGATAACAAATTACACAAATAAGGGCAGTAATCCGAATTTTAAATTAGAATTAAGAATACATTACAAGGCAAAACTGGACTAATTCCTTTTTTATCAGCTTATTTCATAACTATTCCAAAGACATTCCATACAAAATTTTAGACATATCGTCGTTTTAACATACCCGCTGTTATCCCGCGGGACAGAACTAGCTCCACAGAGAACTGTATTTGGGTAAATTGCTTTCACACCACAACGGATTTTATACTCGTAATCCTAATTAATGTACATAAATTCATACATTTATTTATATTTATTGTTTCACTATGATGAAGACCGAGAATTTTATACAGTTAATTAATATCTTATTAATATCATCGTTAATCGATATCACTTTTAAAATACCACTAGGGTTGTTTCTTCAAAAGTAAGGCAATGAGTCCTCGACAAAAGTCGGACTTCTCGTCCCCCGCAACGTGTTAGTATTAAGTTCGTCTTCGTTTTTGTACTTTTGTATGGTGCATAAAAAATTATAAATTATTTTAAAACGGTAGTATGAGTTTTACTTATAAAATCAAACATCACTACTTTTTTCTCGGTTTGGATCAAAAATACGTACGTACATAAACATATATACAACAGTTAGTTAACAGGAGTGGGGGGGGTACGAAACACAAAGAGGAGTCGACAACGACCACCTGTCTTCCAACGCGTCCGCTCGCTTGCGGGATGGGTGCGTGGGGTATTCGGGACCTAAGGGTTACCTTTTTACTCGGGCTGAAACTGGGGAGAACTATTTTCTCACGGTGGAGGGGCGGACCCAGTCGTTGATTATCCTAATGTCTGTTGAAGGACTCGTAGATAATAGTACTCTATTTCATTCTCTGGCCGGCTAAATCCTATAGATGTATATATTGGTTTCTTGTGGCGCTTTTTCGTTTCATTGAGTTTCAAATCACCACGTTACTAATGAAGTTTCGCTTCAAAAATCGGTTAAATCTGACTTAATCTCGCGTGGCATACCTTACTGTAAATGTATCCAAGAATATTTTCTGTTTCCTGTAGAAATTGAGAGACAGTTTTTTTGTATATATTTCCTTATATATATATATTATATTTTGGACATATTCTACAATAACATATGTATCTTTTAAACGTAAGTTACATATTTATGCTTAAACACTACATGTAATATCTGTGTATTATTTTAGTTCTAATATTTTGCTTGTAACGTCATTTCTGTATTTCAGGTTATTACCAGGGTTACCGTTTTTGATAAAAAATGGCAATAGGCATTAAAATCGCACATTGGAGTTCTTAGTTAATGTAAGGTAGGTTGATAAAAAATGCATGAAACTCTATGCTCGTGGCTCCTAATCGCATATGAACAGGCTTTTCATAAGTTGTATAAAAATTTAAAAATATAATGCGTGATATTTTTTGTAAAGTTTTCGTTGTTCAAACCTTTTTCAATAAAGTTGAAGTAACTATCATGAAGTTCCAAAATTTATAAAGCAAGCAACAAGGGGAAGGGCGCTGCATATTGAAGAATGGCCAGGTTGAAACGTTTCTTAAACAAAAACTGTCTGACTCATTACTCGCCGCGACTACCCTCCAAAAGCAATTTATTGCTCAACTTTTTACGGTCATTTGTTTTAAACGAAGCTCACCCACTCCACAGGAATTAGCAGGAATATTATATAATATTCTATTTTTAAATGTACAGTTTCTTTAATATTATCTTGTTGATCAATTAGTACTTAGTGAACCTACAGAGGGCGAGACTTATTCTGTCGGATTGGCTATCATGTGTAAGGTTAAAGTATGTTCGCGGTTAATGGTTGATAGTGATGTAGATTTGTTATGAATGTGTCGAATTAGATTCATATTAATCCACATCTCTGTGTAACCTATACATATATGTATATTCTTGTTACTGCTGTTAGTTGTCCCTGGTACACAGTTGTGCACCCATAACCTCTTTAGCCCAAAGGATGTTTGGGAGAGATCGCTACAAACATCAAGACTGCCTCTTGTTAATACAGAATGTATAAAATATTTACCAACAGATAAATTTAACGATATTATCAACTGATTATGACACAATATACAGTTATACACAATAGTTAGTTGTTTTTTGCACTAAATAATCTTTAATACTTCATTCTCGATCGAAGTTAACTTCTCATTTCGCCAGCACTCGATTCGATTCGATTCTCGAACTTGGTTTTGGCGGGAGTAAACCTGTTCGTCTAAAGTCTAGAGTATTGTTCGGTTAAAGTGTGGCCATACTTAATATTTAGTTGGTTTAATATTTCGTAATACGAAACATATGCGATCCAAATCATGTTTTGTCATGGAACTGTTTCTACATAATATATGACATATTTTCATTAAATTAAATGAGACTCTGTTGTGAATTTAATCTGTATCCGAAATGGGAATAATTGAATCGGTAGTTTTAGGGTGCACGCGGCGTCTCCGGACCACTTCCGGTCTCCGCTCAATGATTCTTCGTTTCCTGTTTTTGGCGGCAATATTTATTTAAAACATAACTTTGAATTTTAAACGCTGTCACTATTTTTGGGTTTTTTTGCATAGAAGCATTTTAACAGACATTCACAGTAAATATAGGTAAAAAAAAATTAACTAGTCTAGGGTGAGATCATTAACACACTTTATAAATGTGCCTCTATTTGTATGATGTAAAATTTTGCGTTTCATACGACAGGTTGTGGTTGCCACACACAGCTAAAAACGATATCAACAGGACTGAAAACAAATCCGTGAACTAATTAATATATGTACACGTCTTGGACGGCACTTAGCATAATTTTCTCAGTATGACCGTTATCTATATTTAAATCATAAAAACAGCTGGGATACCCTCAGTTTTGAGGTAATATTTAGTTTTAAGTTTTAAGCTGGGTAATATCATATATATAATATTGCATAATATATATTTTTGTTTTCGACAAGACATCACGTAAACACAATTATCTTCATCAACCTTTTAAAGTTGCTACCGCACGGCATGAGGTTTCCGTAGGTAGGATCTTAGTTGTGCGGTGGTATGTTTTTTGAATTTCTTTCGGTACTCACCCTTAGGTGTGTAGTTGATTATTATTTGATAATGTGTAATTAGCCCGCCGCATTCCGGCCACAGCTCCGTTACGCGAGCCGTAAAACACAAATAGCAAAGGACGGGGCACAACACTTTTTGAAGCGTTTCATGGCTGTACTGAATTTACTTGTTACGCTCCAAGTCATAAACGGCAAGCGGGTAGTGTCCATGAATAGGAAGGAATATGTAAATTAGCCTTAGTATTGAATAGTTTGTATTAATCTCAAGCAGCCCTATTCATGTTATGTGGCGGGCATGATGTGGTGCGCGGGCTGCACCGGTGCGACAATCGGCTGTGCAAATGTAGCTCTTAGATGCAGCTGACTACCACGTATAGTGAATAAAAATAATAATAATGTAACTAAATATCTCCATACTGAGACAATATAGTTCATTAGAGTGTGAGATTGATAAAATTGTAAAGAATTATTCGATCCTTAAATAAATAAATGCGTTTTATGTTGATAACAGAACGAGATGGCAGGCTACATGGTAAGAGGCCACTGCCGCCGCGGACGTTTGTATCATGTGACGCCTCTTTACGTTACCAACGCGTTGTCGGTCAAGGCCTGTTTGTTAACTGACCTTTTTATTCTATTTGAAAAAGTCTGGTTGTTAGGCAGGCCCAAAAACTTAGTCACTGTAGCTTGCGACCAGAATAGGGCTACGATATCCCCTGCCGGTTGTATGAGTTGTCCGGGGTTGTGAGTGGCTAGAATGGGAGCTCGAACCGTTCTACCCTGGGAAGGACGACAGTATGCGTGGCCGCGTACCGCCGTAAACACCAGAAGATGGAGGATGAGCGGAGGCTCATCACGAGCAAAGCCCTGCGGGGCACGCGCTCAGGATTTCGGTGGCATTCCATTGGAGATCCCGGAGTCCTTAAATGACGCTGACGAAGGCCACTTTTTAGTGCGGTAAAAATCCACATAACTCGGTGTCACTCCTATAGTACCTGGGTACCATTTGAAGGTTTCCTCTCTCAAAAACAAAAAAAAAGGTCTAGAAACTTAATTCTAGCTACGAGTGTCGTTAGAACTAAATAAAATGGAACAACGTCCAAAGACTTGCAATAGCTAGGGTCCTGTCGTTGTCAAGTCTAACAGTGGGGTACACCGTGGTAGGTTACCAAGAGCCTATGTTACGTAACAATGTAGTGGAGTACTTCGTTTTATTTACGAGGAGAAACTATTCCCTAGCGGCGGGCTCCTATAGTTTTAAGCAAGCTTAACACTGATGTTAAATACTAATTTTCATTCGTTTCACGGCATCATTTGTTCGATTTTCTTTTGTTCCGCGTTACACCTGTGTCGCTCGATAGCGTGACAGTATGCTATTCTAGTGTTTACGATTTCATTATATGTTCTCCTGTTTTCTATATTATTTCTTAAAACTTTAATTGTGCTTATTCTAGTGTAATAAAAAATAATGTGCACTTTTTAAATATTTTTTATTTATTTTGCTCCGCCTTAGGTGAGCTAAGATGGAACTAGGCAACCATCATTACTACCACAGCCTACCATAACTATTCCCTCACCATAGATAATCCATGATGCTTTTAACTACTTTTTAATTTGCTATAGTATAATTTTTTTCTCCGTGCAGTTTGGGTCATTGCATTTGGATTTTGCGCGGGCGCAACGCCATTATCGATAAAAACAAATGAGTCACCGAAGGCAGGTGCACGGCGGCGGTTATTATCATTGTTATCTTTTTTGCTGTTGAATTTAAACTTAGATATAATTATTTATATTTATTTTTAATATAACTTGTTCCATTCTAAACTTTTGTACTTATAGTTTCTTAATACATACATACCCAAATAATAATTTATTTTTAATCGTTATTATTCTTATTTTAATAAATACGTTGTTTTATCTATTTTTCTTTCATTTTTATCACAATCCCACATAATGTCAAAACTAAATATACTATCGGTAACGCTTATCGGCAACAATAATGCGCATCACTATGCCCGCCCATAAGGCCCGTGAGTGGGAGAGAGAGAAATACTCGCTTCATCGCTCCGACGTTTTATGACGCAAACTGCACGGAGAAAAAAATTATACTATAGCTTACCGCGTTCTCGTGTAACTTACGGAAAGCGTTCAGTGGTCGCTCGTAAACAGTTTACGATGCGCCGCCGGCATGGAGATTAAAATCATGCATTTATTTTATAATGTCATTATACACAAAATGGCTGAAGCTTTGTACTGCGCGCTCTGATACTGCCTCAGTGTTATTAGTAGGCAATTTGGTGCACTGCGCTGATAAAGCCCGAAGTCTACCTAAGCTGAATGGTGGAAACTAAGAAATTTTACGACGGAGAAACGTTTAAAATGTTTTAAGCTATTTTTATCAATAGAGAGGTTGATTTGGCAAAATATGAGTCGTATAGCAAATTGTCTACTTCGCGTTAAAGACTGAAGAGTGGAGGAAATGTGGAGGTAATTGAGGCATTCCAAATTATTTCTGCAGATGAAAGTGCCAATGAAGCTGACTTCAAGAATAAGACCTCAGTTTTGAGTCAATTACGGTTCAATTATACTGAGTTTTCTTTTTACATTTGTAAAGCGATTTTACCTATAAAGTTAACGTTACTTAGTAAACAACTTTAGTACTAGTTTCACTGTATATTTGAATACCACTGTATCGGTGAACTCAAGAAACGGTAAAAAAAGACGCTGGTAATTCAATTTTGGTTAACTACATCTAAACAATGGTTGAATACTTATCATCAATGTTTAAATATGTATTTTGTTACTAATATTGGAGAGTCTCTCCTCTGCATGGAAGACACCTAGAGCGTACTCGACCATGCTGCTACGATTCGGTTTAGTGGCTGTTTATGATTCATGTTAAACCCATAACTGTCCCTCTGGGTTAAAGTATCCTCTAACAGTGGGAGGGTTTTATGATTATTATCGTTATTTATTCAAATTCATGTTAAAATTTATTTGTTCAGTATTGCTTTAAGATTATAATACAAATGGAAAAAAACATAAGTATAGCTTCTGCACTTTGACATTATTGACATAAAAATATTTAAATAATAATAATTGATTGTACATATACGGGTAACAAAGTATAGAATGATCGTCATAACTGAGATAACACGTACATTAATGAAACAAAATCTGCATAATGACAACAGAATTATAAACTCAAATTTAAATTGCCCTTAGTATTATAATAATTTAATAATTTATAAATTTTACCTTCAATTCATTGACAAAATTGTTTTAATTTTCGTTAATGTCAGTAAAAATGCATTAATTAAATGTAATTTTTTTGTTATATTACTCACCCTTTTTAATGATATTGCGAAAAGCATATTACACTACAATGTTTTTAAACAATTCTGTTTTGTACAATTTCTAGGTAAAATTTTGCTTGCATTTCCCGTATTCCTGCAAACATATTTCCGCAGCTTTCATAAACGGAATGTGATTTGTTTTCATAAAAAGGCGAATGCAAAGATACATACCGGGCAGCGTAAGCATTCTGAATTCTTCAAATAGATTTACATGGTACGGTGCCTATCCGAATTGCATTTTTATTTTGCTATGAATATTTTAATAGAATGTGACATAAAAAATATTATTATTTCCAATATTCGCATTTAGATCTTTATTGCCTCTTCCACCATTTCCATTTTACCTATGGTCGATAAACATACCAAAAACACATACGAAGACAAACGGGACAATTCATACATATAAATGTACTTAACTAGACTATTAATAATAATAATAATAGGAATATTATAGTAGAATGTGAATAGTAGGAATACAATCACCTGCAGAAGATTTCGAGAAAATATATTGGTACTGCTTCCCGCTGAATACCACTTTGTAAACCTGTAAAAATATTGAGATCCTCATTTGTTACGATCCTAGAGGGTATAAGAGGAGCGCACAGTCGTAAAGCTATTTACGACGTCATATCATCAAAGCAACACCTAGTCAGTTTAACCTCCACGTCGAAGCATCCCATTTTTCGTGAAAGTGATAGGTACTAATTTTCATCATTTGCACCAAGTAAATATTTTAAACGATTGCACCCAGGCATTGGAGGCACGCAATTCAAGATCCATTTTAGAACTGAATTAAAATAGGTAGGTAGACGCTATTGGAACCTTATTCAGTTAAATGAAAGTATTAGCGAAGTCAAAGGTACTCCTGCAAAGTGGTCATAAGTAGTTTGTTATCATGACTATATCCTCACAAGCAGTGCGAGCTATCTCTTTTTAAAAATACCGTGAATATAACGTATTTTCTTAGTTTCGACCGACCACTTTGATGTTATAGATAGGCATATGTGTCGGTCACAACCATCACGTAGCTATTCAGCGTCTTCACCTGTTCCTATCATAAAAATGCAGTCAACAAATCTGTTTGGTATTCATTTTGTATGTCGCTGTAACGGTCAGTACTACTGCTGACCTGAACATAACGATGTCACTGGAGATATCTTAAAGAGAATATTGAGAGCTTATTATGGAACGAAACAGGACCACACTAAACACTTAGAAAATGATGCCGAATGAATCTACTAAGAATTCAATTAGAAGTAAATCATGTGAAGAATCTATTAACTTAACATTTTAGCAGGGTTACCTGTATGTCTCTTCCACGTGGACGGTAGCCGAAGGTAAACATCATGAGTATACTTGTATATGTACCTCAGATTTTTCCGTGAAATTGTCTGTCTTTACTATAATCTCTCTTATTATGAACGGAGAAACGAACAATGTGGCGAGATTATGTATTGTAGTAACGATAAGTATGATAAGTTATCATAAATTATTATTACAAATTGATCAGCAGAAGAATTGTCTTGGCGTTCTTCGGTTACTTGTAATGTACAAAAATAAACTTCTGGAAGCAATTTTGTCGTTAGCGAAATTACTTTTTGGGAAGGCAGCAATCGGTCCTGTATATGTAACGACCAAACACATACGGGTAATACCCTTTCATGTGATACTCGTAGGTATTGTGCCATGTATGTGTTTCAAGTTTGATCGAGTTTCGGCACGCATGTTTGCTTAGGATCGCACATCACAATTTCATCAGTCAGCATACAAACGTACAATACTGGCATTTATCGACGTAGACATAACAGATGGAGGAAAGACAATATAATGTTATTTTTATTTAAGGTTCATATTTTTGTTGTCGAACCCAATGTAAATTGACTTAGGTATATGAAAATGAGACATCACACATAAATTTCTTTAATATCGATTCATCCATCTGCCCTTCGAAGTCCGCTGGTGGACAAATTCTTTAATATACAAAGATAAAATACAGAGGAATACTACAATAAAAATAATGATGCAACATATGGCTTTATTGTTTACTAATGATGTCTTTTGATAAACTATAGAGTTATTAAAAACGTGAAAGATTAGGGGTCTGAAAATGAAATAACATAAGGTGTGGATAAAAGATAATTTAATGAATTAAATTCAAGAAAATTTAAATAAAAAAAAAATTAAAGAAATTATTAAATTAATTTTTTGTAGGTATATGTCATAAATCATAGACAGTGAACACTACAGACGTCAAGTAAAACTCTCATTGCAGACTAAAGAACGCTTTCTTTCTCCGCTTAGAATGAGTTAGCACTAAAACAGAAAAGAAATATTATTTGTCAAAATCTACGTGGTAAATTTGTCGAACAACTTTCACAGCTTTTATTATGTGATTTTTTTGGTCTCACGGTCACGCCAACGTACGTCTGCGGTACTTTGAGTCTAGCTCTAAAAAAGTTTTTGGTGTTCTTTCATAACAAAAAATAAATAAACTTTACGAAGCTTTATTATGTGTCACTACATATGAGCAGAGTATTACGCTGTATTTGAAGTATTTTTTGTGACAAAATATTTTTTTTCTTTCTATTATTAGCCAAAGGGAGGAACGTAATAACAGGAAGATCTCATATCAAAATAGTTGGCTTACCTTTTCAATTTACGTATGAAAGGTGGTGCCGAGACGATGGCCGCGGGCGAATGGAAATTAACCCGCGAGTTGCACAACCTTCATAATATCTCGCTCGCACCGCCAAATTTGCACCCGACAAGAAAGGGACAGCTTTAATAAAATTCCCGGAGAGGGAAAATGGAAGGATTCAAGAGTAATTGGAAATACCTTCACATTGAGTGGCGCGACTGAGGTTTGGGCATAGAGCAGGTAAAATAAAGAAAGACAAATTAATTATAAATATATAACGGAATATATTTTTAATAGTGAGGATAATAATGTCTTAGTGAACGGCAGCAGAAATACGGCCAGACAGACTGATAGACACGACGAAAATTAAATGATTTTGTTTCTACGAAGCGAGACCAAACCAAACTTTCTTGTGCGTTGTACATAGAATTTATCGTTCGTTGTTCATCGAAATTTAAATTGAATATTATTATTCCAATTACGGTTTCTTGAATACTTTTCGAAAGTTAAATTATGCCATCACTTCAATAAGTGCCTACCATGAACAGTTTTAGACCAAGAATCGGTAATAATAAACTCCTTAGGAGGCAAATAAAGCTATCCTAACTTTAATAGGAATTGCACAGTACATTGCCAAGCGATTATTAATGTTAAAAAATGTTATGATATTTATAAAATATTGCATGTACCAAGCTAAAAAGACAATCTTATATATGAGATATGTGCTGTGAAATCCTGATCATCAAGATGACTGAATAGGTGACTGTGATTGAAGGGGTTTACGTTTCTAATGTAAGAAATAACATTCAACTGATATTGCGACAACATTACAGCCCATTAGTATGCTCAAGTTACTGTTTATTTCCCTATTACATATATATCTACTATATAAATCTGTTGAGATTTTCGTGTATGTCTCGAGTTAATTCAGAAACGACTTGACTGATCTTAATGAAAATTGGTATATAGTGAGAACACCTGATTACATAGATTACAGGCTATATAAAATATCGGTAAACTTAATGATGTCTAATTAAGACAAAAAATATTAATTTTTTAATAATCATGTCAATATGTGATTAATAATCCGACCCGAACGAAGTCGGACGGGGCTGCTAATGTACAATAATTCTCTTTTTCAATCAATTTGATCAAAGAAATAAATGTGAGTTTGGAGGACCACAGATTCATTTAATCTGAACACAAATGTCAACGAGAATCTTCGGTGTTCCATGTTTATTCTGTGAAACCATCTGAAATAGAGATCGTTGCGTATATTTTACTAGTCGAATGCGGCCTTTTCTATGAATTTAATCAGATTGTGTTTTGGTCGTTTTGTTCGGTTAATTGGAATTTATATTGAACTGAAAGCGTTCCGACCACTTACGAAAATGCTAAGCACAATAGAAATGAGCGTTTTGTAATATCAACCGCGTGATACAGCGTGTAGTGTAATCGACGAATCTGTTTTTGAAACTGTGTATGAAACTAATCGTTATAAATGTAATTACCAACTCGAGATAAGGTTTTGATTGCTCCTCTTAAGGTTACTCAATCGTATTCTATTGTCAGATTAGCGAAATATGAAATATTAGTGGATATAATTTTTGGTCAGAATGAAGAAACATAGATTTTAATATGAGTGAGGAGTGGTAAAATTTCGGTTGCAGACAGGTTCGGTTTCGGTTGTTGTTGAGCATTCTTATATACTCTATAATTTACAAATATGTAGCTCTGCTCTGTAATAAAATCCTAAATACATTTTTGTCTGTATGTCCCAGGCAGGGCCCGGAAAACCCGTTCATTTGATTAAGCCTTTGGAAGGGGTTAAGCCGTTCGTGTGTTACTCGTTTATTTGGCTTAACCTTCGATCAGCTTAACCAGTATAGTGATAAGCCTTTCGATCGGGTTAACCCTAACCAACCTAAGTTGTTTGGGATAGGGTTTGAAGGGGTTTTTTTAAAGACTTGTTATTTTTAATTTGCTTAATTTAACCGCTTACTTTAATGAAAAATAAATCTAAATACAATCACGTTTAAGATCAAAATCGATTGCGTTCAATAGGGAATCACCTACCGTTGAAAACCGTATAAGGGGTTTTGATTGGGTTTTGAGTTAATTCGAATTAATCAATTGAACGGCTTAGTAGCCTTGAATCGAAAACAAATCGAATATGTATAGAGTTTAAGACCTATTTAGCTTGCGCTCAGTCAAAAACCGGTTACCTATAAAACCTCTTGAGAGGGTTTTGAATTAACTCTAATTATTACAAACAAAGGGCTTAGCCGTATAAGCGGTAATTCTTTGCAAGGCTTACCAGTATGTAACGGTTTCTCAAAACCAGTGCTAAAAATACCCACTTAAAACCCCTTTCAAGGGTAAGCGGTTCCGGGCCCTGATCCCAGGAATGCTTTAACAGATTTTGGTGAAATTTTCATCAAATAGGTTTAATGTAACTTAGTTATAGGAAATTTTTATCTGCTAAGGTTTCGAAGTTTAAGGTTTATTTGGATGACCAGGACGGATACCTAGTTAAACCATTAAAATAGGAGAGTATTGATTAGTGCTGTAGGTGTCAAAAAGTAGTCTATTATTATTTACTAAATGTCTTCTGATATCGACTTCTCAGCGCCAACGATCTAGTGCCTACTTAATACTGCTGTTGCTGTATATTAATTTGGAACTGATGTTTTGCATATTGATCTGATTTCATTGCACTATGGTTTCCAACTCCTAAGGTTCAGTTACTGCGCAGATATAGTTCCATTAAGCAAATCAACATTATATTTATAATACCATAATAACACTACACTATTAAATGAGACAAGACTGTTAACTTTCCCACTGCCAGGCTTAGATCTCCTCTTACAATCGGAAGGGTAATGATAAGTCTATAATATTTGCCAAATGCGGCTTGGCAATATCTGAAATATGGAGGTAGCCTGACGGACCTTTGTTTTCACCGAAGCCAGCCATATTAATATACGCATTGTTCTAAAAAGTTACAAGTGTGTACAGAATTGAAACTCGGAGATAATCCGACGTTCAAACCACTAAACGATCACCGTTGTACATACATACCGCCAGCGATATTGCAGTTAAAGTAATAAATATGGAAACTTATATGTAAGTAACAGCGACGAAGAATTGCTCAAACGTGTAGTTACGGATCTTGGCAGCAATAATTAATACGGTGTAATCCCGTCCCCTACCCCCTGGGGTCCATCCCGAAGACGGGCCGTAATAATTATAAATAGACCTCTGGGGGTTAACATTCATACATTTTCTATTTAAAATTCGCAAAAGGATCTCGAAATGTTTCGATTAATTTGGTGGTACATCCTCTGAAATAGGTTTATGGTGTTTGTGGATGGTAAATATGATTGGATTTTGGAAAAATCATCGTATAGGTCATATTGATATTGTTTGTACGGGTAAGTTTTATGGGTTACGTTTTTCATTGAAGTTTGGTAGTTGTGGGTTATTTTGACGAATTCTATTCTTTTTTAGTGAACATAAGTTTTCTTTGCTATCTAATATTGTAATCGATAATATTTTAGATGCGAAAGTAAACGAAGTTAGTAAAAAACTATTTACTATTATTATTATTATTATTATTATTATATTACTATTAAGTTAGTAAAAACCTATTAAAAATCTCGTGTCGATGTCATTATTGAAAAGATCACTAAGCGATAAGACCGCATGTTGTACTTAATATATTGTATGTAAACTTTTCTATGTACTTACTATTTTTGGGGTGCCATAGAGAGGATTTTGTTGTTGTTGTTGTTGCGGGTGGTCAATCTCTTATTTTGAAATTCGAATGCTTGTAGTTTTACAAAATGTGCATCCTTATTGGAATCTTCAGAACACATGTTTCAATAAAGTGCATTACTACATACATAGATATATGGCAACATAGTGAGGGTAGACGATAGCAGAGTGTAAGCAATATCCATTATAACCAGTTCTATATGAAACAGTTGCGAAGTATACGTAAGTTCTGAAAACTTAATCACTAATTGAGGCGTCGAGTAAATTTTTCGTGACGTCAAAACTTATTATAAAAGTCACCACAAATTCATTCAAGCAATCCAGCTGACTGAAATGAGCTATATATCAGAGAAACGGTTGCTTACAGAAAAAGTTACCGCCAACACTTCAAATTACACAAAAATATTAAAGCCGAAACTGAACCGTTGGAAGAATAAAATGTAATATCACTGGAACCACCAGAAATGAAGAAGTCGAGTATTATTTCAAGGAGAGCATTAGAGCCGGGAATATTGCCTAGGCAATTTACGAGCACCCGCCTTATCTACAATATTAAAGATTTCATTAAATCATGCGTCGCCGCAATAAAACAGTTTGATACTGCGTTTATGTCGCTGCCGACTCGGGTCACCGAGTTAATGACGTGTACGGCTTGGTGAGGGCTTGGGGTAAGTTAAAAGGAACTTTGCTGACATCTCGGATTCAGTCGTAAAAACGTATGATTCTTGACATCCTCATAACCTAGTTAGCATTGCTAGGAATTGTGAGTTAGATTTATGATCGGAGCAACCTCTGTTCGTTCGTCGTTGGTAGCCGTATGTGATGAATTATGTATGTCCGTTCAGTCAACACGGAAATCACAGTGCAGTGTGTAAGCGTGAAAAATGATAGCGTCTAAAGTGTGCGATCGTTACTGCATACCACATATACTCTTTAGATAAGTGTGTGTTAATCCATCAAAATTAATAATTCTTGAGCCTTTTTTATTACGGTCAGATTGTTGTAAGTTCTCAATATGGACGTTTAAATATTTTGTTCTCCAATTAAAATATAACAATTATCATCTATCTTCGTGTTTTTGCATAGGCAATCTATTTCTCTATTTACGTCTATGGATATTCATAAGCGATTACCAATTTTACTTTATTGTAGCTGGTATTTTATTAAATTTATTCAACTGGATTTAATGGTGCACAATCTTAAAAGAATCAAAAACTTGATAAAAAGTATTTCAGTACAATTATCTATACTTATATGCTTTATCTATACTAATAAATAAAATTGGAGTGTCTGTTAGTAATATTAAAGTAACCGCTTTTTACTACGTGCAAATGAGTGTATATACGGTACATATACCAGAATATCATTTTTTGGTATCACTGTCTGCCTGTCTGTCAGTTTGTTCCGGCTAATCTCTGAAACGGTTGGACCGATTTTGACGGCACTTTCACTGGCAGGTAGCTGATGTAATAAGGAGTAATTTATTTCTACTAATTTATTTCTACTTTTATTTCTACTAAATAACTTTTTTTGTTAAATTCCACGCGGACGACGTCGCGGGCACAGCTAGTATTATAATATGTGTGAGATAATATTATTATATAGTATCAGCCAGAATTTTTCTAGTTAACATCGCTTAAAACTTGGACCGAGTCATCAGAATATGCTACAACATGATAATGCGTTGAATCCGCGATTTCAAATGAAAATTCTTGATATATAGCCCTTAGTGCGTTTGTAATAAGGTACATTATTGTTCGACCTTCTTTAGGATGAACCATATTTTAGAATGGTCAGCTCTTTATGATGATTGCGTGACGTATGACTTTCGGGAGCTTTTGGGTGGATAAAGGGACATGTTATGGCTGTCGAGGCGTAATGTATGGTAAATTTGAGGATATAAGCAAGTTCATTACTTTGCGGACGTGAGACGGTACTGGCATGTTTTGGATGCAAATAAAGATTATTTTTATGCTACCGACTACTACTAAAGAGGTATATGCTAAATATAGCACGGATATTATGAACCATTTGTTGAAAATGATTTATATTTTATATAACCATTATGTAAGCTATTGCAGAGCTAGTTTTACACTTGAAAATTTCTGGACCGTAATCTTTTACGCTGTTCCAATGAGGGTGGTATGGTCGATGGGTAATTCAAGTGGAAGTCTTAATGCTGACATGATGGTCACGATGCAAGGATTTTGTCGATGAGGCCTAATAACTTCTATTCGTATCATTACGAGCCAACAAGGGCATATTAATGTCCACACCAAATATTTTCTCTTTTGTTGTGATGGATGGAATTCATTGGGTTCTAAATTACTAATTTCTCTGGATATTTTAACTTAATTGGTACCGTTTCGTTATTCAATTCCCGACGCAGCGGTAAGGATTAGGTAATGATAATAAGGAGCAGGTATCGTGTTACATTTATGACGGGTATCGTAGTTCGTCTGCGGCCGTAAAGTGCGTGAGCGTCCTCGCTCTGGGGAATCCATGGGTCGGTGAACAGTCTAAAACAAAAGAAACAGCGATTATATTACGCGATGTGTGCGATAGTTATTGTTCATTGGTAATTTACTCATAAAAGTATAGTAGTAGATGAATATTATATATTCTTCAGGACGTAGAAACTACATCAATCTACTGAATCACATAGCATTAGCTTGAAACTTCGATTACGCAATAGTGGTGTCGGTGTACAAACCTGTGTATGTTTAACCCGTTGTACTTGTAGCAAAGCGTTGAAGGTTCTGATATCTCCGTGTGCATTTTGATAACACCTATACACTACCGGTCAAAAGTTTGAGACCACTATAAAAAAATTAAGAAAACAAATAAAAGTCAACATATTTAAATCATTATGAAATACAGTTTTTATTTCCATGTTATACACAATATTTAAAATTAAAAAATTACGAATACAAAAGATAATACTAAATTACTAAAGAAAATACAAACAAGAGAGTTTACACAGACTTTTCATCAAAATATCCTCCTTTGCATTTTATTATTTGTTTTACCAATCTTGGCATGCGAGCAATTAACTTATTTATTGTCTCTTGCGAGATATTCTTCCAGCTGTCTTTTAAGGCATTCCACATGGCCTGCTGTGAAGAAGGACATTTTTCCCGAACGTTTCGGTCAAGTTCTTCCCACAAAAGCTCTATGGGGTTAAGATCGGGACTTTGGGGTGGCCATGTCATGTTTTCCAACACTTTTTCTGACTGTTTCTCGTCTAAATAGCCCCTACATAATTTTGAACTATGCTTTGGATCATTATCTTGTTGGAAAATAAATCCTTTGCCGATTAACTTTAGTCCGGAGGGCATAGCATTTTTCTCCAAAATTACTTTATACTCCTCCTTTTTCATAATTCCTTTAATTTGGACCAGATTTCCAGTCCCATAACCTGAGAAACAACCCCAGACCATAACAGATCCGCCACCATGCTTGACAGTCGGGACTTCACACTGTGGCATCATCTTTTTTTCGGCGGAACGTCGAACGAAAATTCTTCTTTTTGAACCAAATATTTCAAATTTAGATTCGTCACTCCAAAGTACTTTTTTGAAATCTTCTTCGGTCCAGTCTCGATGGGCTAGGGCCCACTGCAACCGTTTTTTCTTATTCTGCGGTTTTAGAAGAGGTTTTCGAACAGCAACGCGACCATACAACTTGGCGTCTCGCAATGGTCTTTTCACTGTAGACACTGACACAGGTTTTTCCCGAGATTTGTTGACTTCAACGCGGATTTCTGGGGCTGGTAGGCGTCTGTTTCGCTTGCTGGTTACCACAATAAATTTGTCTTCACTAGAAGTCGTAGCGCTTGGTCTCCCGGAGCGCGGACGATCTTGATCTTGATCTGCCAGTTTGTTTGTACCGCACAATAGTGTGATGAACACAAGTCTTTGATAACTTGAGTTGAGATGCAATCTCACGTTCAGATTTGCCTTCATTATGGAGAACAACGATGGCAGATCGCGTTTCGATACTAATTTCGCAAACTTTTCCCATTTTAGAGACGTCTTGACTGTAGGAATCACAAAATCTGACTAACAGCGGATATTCGTAGATAACCATGAAAATATCGGGTTAAAATAAACTTAAAAACATATTTTAAAAATATAGAACAATCGCATTGTAAGATGATGTAAAAAAAAACGAAGTGTCAGCTGCGGTAATGAGGTAATAAAATTTTTACAATCGATTATCGGACTAGCTCTTCTTCGGCTCACATTGCAGTTTGGAAACAATGCTGGTTTATGGCCCTTTCCTTGGCTTATATACAAAAGAATTAGCTTTTAGGCAATCTTTAAAAACAATAGAATATGCAGGTGTGCAGATTACTTTTTATCACCAATATTTTAAAAATATTTACTAATAACAAAAATCTTTTATTAGTGATCTCAAACTTTTGACCGGTAGTGTACCTATCCAAGTAACTAAATATAGAACCTAAATTAGAGATTAAATAGGAACCTAAAAGGACATTATGAGGTAGGCTCAGGTGTGCATTTTTTCACGATATTTTCTTTCAGTGTAAGTCGTAATTAGTTTCGAATATGCACTTAATTTCGCAAATCTCAGGTGCATGCCGAATTCTTACTCAAATCTACTGAGCGAGGGGCAGATTTTCTAATCACATACATATTATCTATTTTACATTGCTTCTCCATATAAATTCAAATTTTTCGTTACCTTAAAATTCGCTGAGGGCTTTTTTAGTCTTTCGAGTTTCTCTGACTCCTGTCACGACCGATACAAAAATCATATTTATATATAATACAAACCTTGTTTAAAAGATATTCAAGGCAATGCATGAAAGGTTAGAATCTCTTATCTCCAAAATTACAGGCTCTAAAGTAAAAAAAAATGAACATTGATATGTAGTGTATCTGTACGCTTGTTCTTGAGCCATACACAGAAATTTGCATACCGTGTACCTTGATGCTTTCCCTTCGTCCTACCTTGGCTGAATCTTGGTCAAATGTCGCAAATCCGGGATTAAAATGTCCCTACATCAATTTAAGCAGTATTATTACGTATAATTTGCATTTACATGGACCATTTTGTGATAGTCGTTGCAGTGTCTGTAGGTACCATAGAGTTACGTAATTGAGGAACACTCATCTCAAAATCGCGTCACTAAAACATAAATGTGCATGTATGTGAAAAATACACTGATGTTTTGCTATATTTAATTCGTTGTCTTAATTAATTATTACATGTTAAATTAATAACACCATGCTAATCCTAGTAACTTCTCTTTACTTCGCTTCTTCTAAACCTAACATTATTTGACAGGATAAAACAAAACGTGATTACACGGTACTAAAGAAAACAATAATAATAATGCTTATTGGTTTTTATTAATTTTTTGATGTAAATCGATGTAACTTATTGCCCTTAGAAACCAACAAATTTTGAAGGTATAGATTCTTCATTAACATGTTATTGATTTCGTAGAACATAATAGTTGCCCTTAAAATGTCTACTGTAAACTTTGTGAGGAACCCTACCTCTCTGTTTTAACATTCGAATCCATTTTTCTTTTTGAACTGCAGTTACAGGAAACCTTGAAGAAGAAAACTTTGTCAATAAATATGAAATCAGATTCGCCGTTTATTGTCATATCAGTATAATATCAAATATAAAATTCGCCAAATTATATTCATTTACGAAGCTAATATTATTCTAAAGCCAAAGATGCACCTTAATATCAGTCTATCTACTTTCTGTCTAATGTGTTTACAAGCTGTAACCGAAACTAAAAAGGTAAAATATTAACAAATCTAGGTAAAAAAAAATATATTTATTTATACCTAATTAAAAATTATCCACTTACGATAGATTTTGTGCAAGTCCTACACGAAACGGTATTATTTTCACGTACACAATATATTTTTATCTTACACATAATTATGAAAAATAAGTTATTATTCTTAAAATGGAGTATTTACTGCATGTTATTAATCTTAATTTATAGAATTTTAAGATTAACTTCTATCGAAATAAGCATCGTGAAAGTAGTATTGCACTATCAGTACTTACCTGTGTATTGCCTCTTTGTTTGGGTTGTTGTTATAAGTAACCCTACAATTTAATACTGAACAAGACACCATTATGTTTTCTATTTTTAGTCTGATAAAATATAGGAAGATTGAAATGAAACTAATAAAATGACAAATAGCAATTTTTTGACAGGAGAGTAATGGAGAGTAAATAGTTTTAAAACAGTCGTAGGGTAAATTTGCTTGTATCTCTTTTTCGCAAGTAGGATTTTCCGTAAAGCTCGAAATCTCACTCGCACACTGTGTTCCTCTATTATTATTATATTAACTCTATGGTAGGTACTTACTTATTGAAATTTCTTAGTCATTATATTGTAGCGGTCTTTTTACTTACATGAATAAGTCCATGCTTGGTTACAATCCCACGTGATGGAAAGTGTGAATATTTTTCAGGGCGAAAAAGTTCATTAACATCAATAAGTTGAAATCATCATTTCATGTGGAGTCAGTAAGTTTAAATTTTATGCACTTATTCATTCAGATTTCAAGAAGTCCAAGTGGCCTCTCCACAACATCTCCTTTACTTTTGCATTTGACTTTTCTGGTATTTGAGGACGTCCTCATTTATCCTTATTTTGACATCAACATTTATCTAATTTCTTCTAAATTTTATCGCTTCATTCCTGGCCGTAGACGCATCGGTGATAATTTTGGAGTAACGGATCTTCATTGGCAACAGTGATTTACCTTAAGGAAGTCAGTCTGCTTATTTGTTGTTCATTGTCATTAAAAATTAAAGGCGAGAGATTCTAAAGGCATTACAGATAAAATTTATAAATTTTACACCAATAAATAGAAATGAACGGTTATTCGTAACATTTTATACATATTTTTGGTTGTTATTATATGACAGAGAAGGAGGTCTTGTACATCTTTTATTTTTGAATAAATACGTATGCATTCAACCATTCTTCTTTAATATATGTAGTAGATATTAATGCGATTTTTAATAAATTACATTTAAAATCAAACTGAAATTGAATATTAACACATAAATTATGCGAGGTGTTTGATGGTTTGAGGAGGTGATGTTGTTGTGGTGTTCGGTGTTTGGAGCGAGGTAGTATCGATTGTGGCTGAATAAAACAGAGCCCGCGGCCGACCGTCCGACGGTCAATTAACCAACTTGGGGCTAATTCTACTCGCAAATGTTTTAGAAGTTTTATATACTATTTCGTTGTAATTATATTACATCCCAAGAGGTACGATAACGTAGTTACGTACAGTTTGAATGAATACAATTTTATAAATCAGTTTTACAAATAAATAATACCGTGTATTTACGTAAATCCATTTCGAAAACCGTTGTGTTGTGCAACATTGGACATTATTGCACTACGAAACAGGAAATAACTCAATTTATGCTGCTGTTCTAAAAACGGAATAGTGTTCCGTGTGGTGAACAGAAAACAGAATTATTAATGGTGACATCGTCACCATACCTCACGGACAGGTAGGTAAACGTGGTGAAAAATTAATTAATCCGCCTTATCGATCGCCCCACGCTCTTGAAATAGCTTGGTTCATAATCCGTGCAATAAATAAAATGTCTATTGATTTTTTCTACTTATTATAACTTAACAATTATAATAAATTAATATTTTGTTTCGGACATTATGGATCTATGTATTGTGTTAGTATTTTTTATTACTAAAAATTTTGCCTTATTAGCTACGTTAGTTCTGCTAGTTGAAATACTTAAGATAATTGTCTTCGTAGCATGGGGGACAACTAATCGGAAATGTATTTCCCAAATCCAGGGCAATCTTACAGCATCTTATGAATGGTAAGTGCAGAGTAGGTTTAAATGCTAAAGCGCACTTATTTAGAAAAAAGCCACTCCTGACTCGAAGACATAAATATGACTGACTTTAATTTCAGTAAGTAGGCTGCCGGGCGATAGTTGTCGGCTGCGATCCCTGACGAGTTCAACCACTGGAGTTCAAGAAACCGTAACATCCGACGTCGTCAAATAGAATCACTAGGCCTTTTTTGCCAATAGCCTGAAAATGCGTGTGAACTACCTGCTAGTAAGTGTTCCCCCATTTGCATACAAGGTGATTTTTTTTATACTTTCTTCATGGTTGAAAACGTTTAAAATGCATTATAATAAAGTATACGACTAACCCATTATTTTCGGCCTACGGTCAGAGAACACGGGTCACTCAAACTTGAAAGAAGCCTGGAATCCAAAATCCTGAAGTCCAAGTCTACTTCCACTACACTATTTCACGCCAATGGTTAAAGCAATCGATCATCCAACAACGATAACACCTTCATTTCTCACCTTTTACCTAATAACTTACTAATAATATTCACGTCACCTTAAACTTTAAGGTAAGATCAAGGTAAGAAATATAGACAGAAAAAAAAAGTTTTATTATTTAAGATTTAAGACTTAAGAAAACTTAAATCACGGCTGGTAGTAATTTTATTTTTTATTTTTACAGCAAATACAGCATGAAAAGTATTTGCATAATACGTGTATGTTGTAGGAACAATCTTCTTGCATATAGGTGCATTCACATAGCGCCGGCGCCGCTTTAATTGACATTTGGACGAATGTCGTGGCTAGAATACAAATTCTGCGCCCCAGATGTATAATGGTAGAGAGGAGTGTGCTTCAATGTTTAATGAATCACCTAATGCAATGCATTACGAGCTAATACCACTGTTACAAACTCTATCTGATGTACTTACGAGTGCTAATATAGTTAATTTTGTTGGTGGTTGGATCTTTCTACAGACCTATTGCGTAACTAAACTTTATTAAGCATCTCAGTATAATCAAGGAAACTATTATTTGTTTGATTTCGCTATAAATTTAAGAAAAAAATTAAAGAAACAAATATAGTCTTAGATTTTAATAATGTAAATGAGAAATTAGATTCTTTTAAACGATTACAATAGCAGATAAAATCATCTATTAGGCAAGGCAGGATAAGGAGAGGCCAGGCAAGGCAAATCAAGACTATGTTTGCTTAGGACTGCACATTTATCTGAATCAAAGTCAACCTACTCTGCTCGTGGTACACCCTGCTGAACAACGGACGACGCTATGGCGAGCCGACCCTCCTGTTGGAGGTTGTTAGGCTAATAATAACCATCTCTTTCTAGGTTTCTAGTACTTTGCATCAGGCAACGGGATGGTGATGCCTTTGGTGCTGTAGACGTGAATGAATGATCATCTAGCATGAGATGATCTGCTCGTGAGTAAGTTATTGAAATGAAAAAAAAAATGTTCACTCGTCGAAAATAAGCTTAATAATTTACAAGTTTATCCTATTTGGACGTATAATTAAAAGAAATAAATTGCAGGTACATATTTCTGAACGTCCGTTTATTTCTAATCTTACTATGTTATCAACCGCTATAACGGTTTGGTGTCACCAGTGATTATTTCCGAACGGTACCTGAATAGCCGCTTGTAGAGATCAATACTCGTGCTGCCTAACGTTCTATATTTATCATGGGCGGTTGTTAATTAGTTTTAGCAGGAGATTCTAGTTTAATGTGGAGTCTACTGATTAAATATCCAATTTGAGATTTATATTTGACACAAACTTGCTTGCTTTTAACGCGTCATTACCGACTGAGCTGCGGGGTGGAGCTGTCAATAAATAAATGTATAGTAGTATTTCTAGATTTACAGTTGGGAAACGAGTAGAATGATCATCTGATGGTAAGTGATCGCCACCCATGAACAACAGTAACATCAGGGACTTAGAGACTCGTTGCCGATCACCAAAATAGTGGTGAACTCGACTGTTAAGTGGTTACAGCTCTGCAATCTATAAGCGATTAAACATTTCCCGGTTGATTTTCGTAAGGTAGTAACTAACCAGGTACGTAAATCTTAAAATGAAATAACAAACTCCTATTTATGCTATTTATACCCATTTATTTTATATAATATGGTTAATAGAATACGAGTTTCGTACTTTAATTATAGGAGGAAATATTGTCCAGAAGTATTTTTCGTTTTCTGTTTCAGAAATGTTGAAACTGGATGTTCGTACTACGTGTTTTTGTTTTCTATGGATAATGATCTATAATGATGTATATTTTCCAAGATTTAAGGAACTGTAGTTTCGGAAATAAGGGGGAATGGCGAAAGAGCATTTTCTAACAACTTGTCGAATATGTGTTTGCAGCTTTACGTAAATAGAGGACAACACTATCTATTGCAAGCGGCTATATGTTTAGTATAAGTCTGTATTGCGATTTATGAAAGGTCGTAGATTAGCCATATTGGGGATGTTGGTAACTATAAAAGGGGTGACACATTATAGGCGCAGGCATTGTGAAGTTGTGTTGTCATTACATTGTTACGCAGCCGGAATAGCTAAATCAATATTTAAATAAAATGTTTTGTAGTTAGCATATATTTTATGAACTATATGTTTTAAAATTATAAAATTTATTAATGTATTCATGTCACCCACGACGACCACTTTTATTCCATATGTAACAGGTATTTTTTTTTTGTAACCTATCCTCAAAATCGTAAGCACTGCATTTACGATACACTTCTACCATTTGGCATCAACTTCATAATAATTAAAATATATGAAGGCGCATCGAGACAAACGGCGCTAATGTCGATTAATTTCCGGACCTGTGACAAGTGACGTAACACCTAAAACTGGGGAGGCAGCCATTACAGAAATCATATAGACCTGTCAACGTGGTTGCGCGCGCGCCTCACATAATCTGGTGGAACTTCGTAATACTTAGCTAATCTAATAGTATCTGAATCACCACTTTGTGTTTTAAGTCTGTGAACGTTAATTGTAAAACTATTAGAATTTGTAATACTGAATCATAAAGGATTTCCTTTATTTTAAATCCGGGTCCGGTTAAACTCTGGTTAAAGACCATGATGGCTTCCACTAATATAATAACAAAGATTTTTCATATGCATATTTATATGAAATTTCAATTTTATCTGTCCAGCATATTCGGTGAAAATCCGGCGTGACGGATAGATAGATAGTTGAAAACACGAGAGACCCTATTCGTATAGCTTGCTGTCGTAGCAATAAATTGTTTGTTTTTTTCATCGGATATATTGAATCCTAAAAACAACCAATAAGATGGATTTATACAAGTAATTTTCTATTTAACCTATACATGGTTCTACTTAAAATATAGATAACACTCGAACGCTCTCTCTACAAACTGTGAACGATGCTTCAAAAAAACTCGATCAAAAGTCGCACGTGACGATGGACGGTCAAATTAGATTTGTTAGTGAGGCACCCTTATAGCGCGTCGCCTGTATTATACGTACATCTAAACGTTTGCCTTCAACCTATTAGTGAGCCACACTGCCTTCGTCATACAGGAGTAATCGAACTGGTGGACCACAAGTGCGCAATTTTGGATGGATAAGCATTGAAGGTTATTATGCCGTCTTGAACACGGCTTATTAACTGCTTTACATACGAAACTGTAACGGGGATTTTTTCCGGCCACCGCGCTCTCGCCGTGACCATGATCCATGAAAACTGGATAACGTTGTAACATAATGTATAATGTAAACGATATAAGTAAATCAATAGCTACATAATTATGCTAAAGTATATTAATATATCAATGATAAACATGTTTGGAAATAAACAAAATTCTGCTCAAGTTAAAATGACAAAATGATTTTTACTCGTAATTAAAAAAACATGTACGTACCTTTTGGTAACTTATATGAAATAATTGATAAAGAGCATGAGCTGAATTTGAGATAAGAACCAAAATTAATATTTAGCGTGTCGTTGGAAGCACGAAAACGCTTTGTCACTATCGGTCATCTACATACATTTACGGTGTCAATATTCCAGAGTCTACGGAATGCATTTGGTATGGAGCGAACATGGAATGGCCCCGGCTGTGATTAAGCAGTGCAATATATCGCCACTGAGTGTTGGAATATCTTGCCGCAATCTCCAAATTGTGCGAAACATGTAATTTCAATGATATTGGAGTACTTGTGTGTGGGCGTAGTTATTAACATTAATTAGAATTTAATAACTGTTCAGGCGCAGTTAAAACAATGAAATCAGCTCGGTTCGTTTCGCTACTGAGGCACAGAATGGCCGCTACCAGTATTTATAAATTCGAACACTCATCAATGCTTATTTAAATTAAAAATAATTTGTATAAATTTATACATTATTCTTAATATTAATTGCATTTCAAATTTATATTTTATTTCATAAATCAGAAATTAGAACTTATTGGCATATTTTAAATAATTTGGATGATTTTACTTATTGCAATTATTTGTAATGACTGATTATTAAAAATAATTGTTGTAATTTATAATAAATACTATGAATTATGGACTCTAGCGGAATGTCAGAAGTTGAACTTGTAACATGGGGTATTACTCGTGGGATGTATCGCCATATATCAAAACTATAATTATATTGTTTTAATATATGAAGTATGTCATCATGTTATATTACTATTTCTCTTTGTGTGTGTGTAAAACGTGAAAAAAAGTTTTATTAATGATGTGTCTCCATCTATTCATGCGTACAAGCCGACCTCAGTCAAGCACATCACAAACAAATGAGTCCATGGCACCATGTGCGTGCTGTTGGGGGTCGATTGTCGCTGGTGATGAAAGATTTTTGATTTTATAGCACTTCACTTATAGATAAAATTGTAAAGGAACATTTCTAGTTTATTTGCCCTTCCACCAATCACTTACGCTGTAGTGTGACCTGTTTTTTGCCACTGCAACTCATACATCCTTCGTTCGTTATTTAGAGTACATAAACAAAATTTTGCTATCATGTACCTTAACTCGAATGATATATACAAGGACGTTTTTCTAAGAACTAGAAATGTTTAGTCTATTCAAAAAAAATCCTTAATTGACAACTAAGAGGCATACTTCGGTTATACAAAAAGATAAATAGGTTAAAAGAAACCCACCATACTCCACGAACACTAAAAGGGATTCGTGCTTAATTGTCTGTCCTATAAAACTGTATTAAGATCAAAACCTGCTTACCCCACTGTTATAAAACAATAAAACAGCCTAAGTTAAAATAGAGCGAGAATCTTTTGTCTCGCACACGTAGCAATGGGCGAAGGCAGACGAAATAACACTAAGAAATTACACTTAATAATATATATTTATTTAATATTAGCATAATCCCGCTACTTCGTTCTCGCAGATATTTAAATACATTGAAGTTTTGTTACCATCCCAAAATTTATTTCATGTGTAATATTAATTTATTTATTCTTACTCCTCCACTAACTTTTCACAATTTATATAGTTTAACACACCACTCAATGATATTAACCAATAAGTTAATTTCACATTACATCCTAGTCATCATATTAGGTAATCCTTTTCTACTATATATCTTATAACTAATATATAGTTATTCACTTATATTTCTTATAATACCGTTTTGACAAAATGACAAAGTATGAAATTTATAATCTTATACACTGATGTAACATTAAAATTGATACGAAGAATTTAAAAGCGGAACAGAATTATTTAGTTTCTTATAAAGTAAAATGAAATATATAAGAAAATAACGGTGTCATATAAAAGCCGACTATAAGTTTAGTCTACTTTATAACTTCCTAACTTCTCACCAGTGACATCAGTTTACAAACTTGTTATAAATTTATTAAAAATAAAATCTGATAGATGTCGCTACTAACTCTCCAAGAGTTTTACCTGCTTATAACTAGGGTACCCGAAGCAAATAAGTTTCGCTTGATAAACCCGCTGCATGTTGGTCGGGTTAGTTCTTCCAACTAATTTAGATATTTGACTAATATATTAGTAACTCAAAGTTTTAACCGTATTTATTTATTCACAAAATATCTCAATTAAGTTACAAAATAGTGTTTGCATCTTGAAAATTAAGTTAATAAATTCATAAATCAGTGTTTACTCATAAATTTATACATTTGCACCCTGAAACACTGTATGTCGCTGGCGGCATATATAATATGCTATCTGATATACAAGTGACATTATGCAAGGGAGCCATCACAAACGGCCGAGACCTATGAGCTAAAATATATTTTTTACATAAATTAACGACCCCATAGCCTATTTGGTAGTGCTCTTCTATTTTTTTCGAGTCAATGTCGAGAGAGTAGAAGAGTGAAGTGTGTGAAAATTTATCTGTTATTGTGAACTGTTTTCCGGTTGAGATTATAAGTCAGGATCTTAAGTTCAGGGAGGATTGTTGTCAACCGAGTTATAAGATGATCAAATATCGTGTCAGGATGCACGGGTTCGAGAAAACTCCAAAATAGTTCCACAATGACTTTATTACACACTAATAAATAGTTGCAGTCGCACTCTCGTTGACCGCAGGTATTTCACTCGTAGAGAGATCTCTTAATGACCCTCGGCAGTTCTCCTCTAGAGAGAGAGAAGAAATCTCCACGCTTTTCTCGTCAATTCAACATTCGTTACAAAACAATCGGATAATTATTGACGCACGTAGTAAAATCCGTGTATGCAATATTATGCCTTTATGCATAAGGCATAAGTGTTATATTTCTTATAACTACGTCGGTTTAGTGCCTATGGTTCTGGAATGAATAGTTTTCTTTCGGTTTTTTTTGCTGTCAAAACTTCGCGTACATTCGGGACATTATAAAAGAAATTACAAGTGGTACATCTGATGGTTATTGACCATCGTAATTATGTTTTGATGATTTCTGAATCGGTTGTAATGTAATGTTAGATGTAATTAAATGTAAGCTTATCATAATGTTAGACGATAAGTGGGTCTACTGCTCCCTTATTAGCAACGCATCAGTGATGGTACTTGATTTCCAATGGTGCCGGTGACGAACAACCATCAGTTCGCTACAACAAATAATCCGGCACGATATCCGAGTGATGGCAGCACCGCCACGATGACATCGATACTCGGCTAACATCCTGCTACAACAGAGCCTAGCTAGTGGAGTGACGCCGGATGGAGCCACAGTTTACATTCTGCGGTCGAAGAGATTGGTTCCTCCGCACTGGGAACTGTTACTTGTTTCCTTTGTCCGGTGTGAAGTGTTTGTTAACAATTAATTAAAAGTGTTAAACGATTATACGCCCACGCTATGTTCGACAATGCTACTAAAACTACTGGCGTTGCCGACATATAATTAATAGTCCAACATTAAGAAGTTCGACGGGCCTTCTACTATATGCATATAGCTCTCTATATAGAATGATAATAGGCAAAGCATACAAAAATACTCTCGCTGTCGTTAGTGTGTCGCTCGTGTGTCGCTAGTGTAGTTTTCCTAATTCATTCAAGTTTTTACATAAATATACACATTTTGAAATTCTTAATTCAATGAATTCCGTATAGTAGTACGTTAATTATTAATTAATATGTACGTTTCAAAAAACGTTAATGAAACAAAGAAATAAAGAAAACCAATGAATTAAGTAAACGGGCCTTTTGGTCCACCGAAGCCATCGCACCGGTTTAGTTTTCAAGTACCACGTGTAAGTAGAGCGTGTATTAAAAAACTTATTTTATGATTACAACTTCATAGAAAAAGTTAATATTAATATCAAGTTTGAAATTTATTAGGTACCTACAGAGTCTAGAAAATTATAAATTATTTTCTACTTCAAAAAACACAAATTAATAAATGTTTCCTTTGATCATATTAACCTTGTTGCAGGTATAATAATGTTATGTCTTAGAGAAGAACAGCAGTATGGAAAGAAAAATGAAGTACTCAACAAATACAGCTATTGCTGTTTGCTTTTTGCGCTTGTTATAATTGTCTCTGAAGACGATGTATTGTCTTTATCTCTTCATCATACCCAATAGTAGAGTGCTAATATATATTTTGAAATTAACGTTATCAATGTGATGTCGGATAAGTGACGTCAGCTCTGCGAGAAACGAAAACTGCAGGTCATCTTTAACAGCGAAATACACGCGGAAACATATAACATACCGCGCAACAAATATAAAATATGGATCCAATTTTATGAACTTTAATATTAATACCGGCATTAATAATGTTATTAATAAGAATAGTGATAATATAATCCTTACGTGCAGCCCTATCACCAAGCGGCTGTCTCCTGTCGCCTCTTACGACACCCTGTTCAGCCAGCATAGGATTAGGGGAATATTCTAGGCCGCCTCAATACGGCTCAATTGCAGGTGAATGCAGATTTTAAAACGTAATCTGACTAACCTTTCTATAACCTATTATTATTCGCATTATAATTCAATAATAAATTTGGTTACTTACATATGTTTAATTTCTCTGGTTCTTATTTTAAAGCTAAAGCGGATGAAGTCGCGGTTGAAAGCTAGTAATTTTATAAATTGGTTAATTTTCGTGTATAATTTTTTATTCTGATCTCATTATTAAAACATTTACAAATGAAACAATATGTAATAAATAAGTAATGTAAATTGTGTACATTTATGTAAATAAATAAATACTCATCAGTATTGGAGATCAAGTGGGGGAATCAGGAAATCATCAAATTTAAAGATTAAAGTATAAATTCCACGTAAAAAATATACATATAAAAATATTAAATGTCAGTGTAAAATCTCTGGGAGACGGGCAGTGATAAACATGTGAGTTAAAGGGTTAAGCTATGGACGAAGATGCTCCCATGTATTTGACATAGTGTATATTCAAAAGTAAAAATGTCACAATATCCAACCAACTACCATCCAAGATCAACAACGTGTTCATGTGTTCAGACAGTTCCTACCCCACTAGACATTCTAAAAATAGCGCAGCGCAGATTCAAGCACCTTTTAGTTATTTTAATAGAAATCCTACAAAAGTGCTCCGGACTCCGGACGGTCGCGTCTGAGGGCATTTGATTTAGATAACGGTCCTGAGATCTGCTGAACCTTTCTTCCCCTCCGACTTTATAGTTAAGGCCGCGCCATACTGTCGATAACAAAAGTTAACAATACAGATACGTTATGTTGGTTTTAAACCAAATCCGTTATGTTATTTTACAAATTTATTGTATATTAGATGTACTATTACAGTATTCTCTTTGACACTGCAGTTTCGTCGTGGATTCCAGCATAAATTATAAAAGTTCACATTGTGAGTACCCCTTTAGTATAAGCTTTGCGTAATGATCATTATGCAATGGTATAAGGTATTAATTAGAATTAAAAGAAACAGGCATATCGTTGGGCGAAATAATGGTGATCACTGTTGTAATGGTAAAGATAGACATTTTTCAATCAACCGATCGTAAAATTAACAATATTATTTATATACAATGTGCCCCAGGGAGAAGTGATCGCCCGGCGTTTTGTGAATATTTGCACAAAATTATTAATAAAGTAAAGTAAAGGCCCTATCGGTTCGGTTTTTTATTGTTTTTTTTTTGTAGATTTTCATGATTTTTTTTTGTGTTTACAGTTTTTCCATTCTGTTTTTTATTTAGTTATAGAAAGAAAGACAAACTGTTACCTTGTAAATACATTTTATATTTATCAAAAGTCTTAAATAATCTAATATCCGTAACGAAATTATCCGAAACAATTGGATAATGAAAAATAATTTCATATTCGTAACCATAACCGAAACCGGTAAAATGTTATTCATGTATCCGAATCCATATCCAGGTTTGAAATTTCATATCCGTAACATCCCTAGTAAACGCTCTCAACCAGTACAGTAAAGTAAATATTTAATTAATAAAATGCTATATAAAATAATGAACAATTGTGAATAATCGTGTACTGTTTGTAAACGTAAGGAATACGTTTCCCGAAGCGAATATCAGTTTGTTTTAAAAGGTTATGTATTTAGGCTGTAAAATGTTTTAAATCTGCGAGAATAGCTTTTCAAGCAGTAGCTACCACGATGCCCTCTGACTCCCCCTTCTGTTTCAATATGTAAAAGAGCTCTTCGAAGCTCCCTACTTCGTGGTAAGATATACGGGGGAACGCTTGCAGTGGATATTTTGGGTCGCAACTTAAACTTTAGGTTTTGAAAGACTAATAGTGTAACATAATTATTTATTTTAATAAACAATTTACCAATTTACAAACCAATTTACAAACACTGACGCAAAATTGACAAATTGACGCCAGAATTGACTGCGAGACAGTGTCTCATTGTAAGAATCTATAACGGCCTATCGGTTTTGATTTCAGAATATATTGTATCTGAAACTCTCCGTTATTCTGTAGTATTATTCTCATACATAAAGGTTTAAACGCGATACGATCGTCCTAGCCACAATGCAGGTACCCGACCAACGGCTATCGGCCTTCACCAATCTCTTTGTGGTCAGTAAAACGCCCTTCAATTGCAATTTGAGTATTATTCTACGCTTTGATATCCGAAACACATACTCTTTAGTAGACCTCGTTCAACATACGCTTCGTTATTTGAAGCTAATGGGACCATAACGTTATAATTTTTTGCTATAATTAAGCTCTCCATTTGTTGAAGGCTGAAATTCTAAAAATGAGCTACTGAAGCTGTAGTCCATCTCGCTGGCCAAGTAAAGATTTGTAAACTTCATTTACAATATTTTGAAATCTTTGTTAGCTCGCACCTTACTTGACAAATAGACGCATTGGCGAATCTTCAGTTAATATAACTAATCACATACTGGGAAATTATCATGTCATTAGAATCTTTCCTGCTAACAGCTAAGTTACACCTAATTGAAAATAAATATTCAAACGAAAAAATACATTTCTATTGCGTATTTTTTTACCCAGGTTTTAAATATTCTACAGAATCTTCAGGCATATCTAGTAACGCCATTTTGCCCTATTCTTTTTCGTATTCGGAATGAGAGAATAGATTTTGATATATGTATATAAGATCGGTGGGGTGACACATCTGGCCAGTCACACGCTGGTAATACATGTTTCACGTTTGAACTTTGCTTGAAATAAAATTAAACGAATTTTAGAAGGAATGAAATGTAAAGAGTCTTTGTCATGTCGTTGATCTTTGAGAGTTGGTGCTTTTGTATTTCTGAACTAGGATACTGAAATAGATTACTTTTTTGGCATATATGTGTTCGCTCCTGTACTCTCCACCAAGCGACGCCTTAAGCCGAAGTACATCCCAAACCTAGTAAAGTTGCAGTAGGAAGTGTAAGGTTAGATTAGATTATTCGCAGGACACAGTTTTGGTCCAGGTTTAAGAATAAATTTAATTTTAAAGTAACCTAGCATATCAGTGGTATCAATTTTAGTGCATTAATTTTATTGCAAAAAAATGGAGCCTTTTCTCCTTGATTGTATGCTTTCAAATAAGTATCAAGAAGATACTTAATGCCAATCATTCAATTACTTAGAATTCTAATTTAATCAAACAATCACTAAATCATTGAGAATAAAAATTCTGGTTTTAAATTGGTATTGTGGTTGTCAAGCAAATACTTTTTTTTAATGTAGTGAGATTTTGAATTCCTCATACCTCCTTTTTTTTCTCGTGGATTCCCCCATATACTTTCAAAAGGTTCCCGGTGCTATGGGAGCAATGCCGGGTTATGTACGATTTTTACCGCACTAAACTCCCACCTCCCCCGGTGGCCTCTCTCCTCGCTACGAAGAGGACTCCGGGATCTCCGACGGAACGCAACCAGAGACTTCTTAACGTGATGCTCCTGTCGGGCTCTACCCGGAAGGGACAAATTGTCCCATCCCTTATCATACAATTTTAGCAATGGTACGCGGCCCCACATACCGTCGTCCTTCTTACCCGGGGTCGCTAGCCGGACCGTTCGAGCTCCCACTCTTACCGCCCGCAACCTCGGAAGTCCCCTTTTAGTCGCCTCTTACGACAGGCAGGGGATACCGTAGCTCGCATTCTGGTCCCGAGCTACAGGGCATACCTAATGATGTAGAGGCACCGAACTTAAACTACGAGGCCAAAAAATTTATTTTGAATTAGCATTCATTTGGTATATATCTGTGGATTATTTTCCGAAGGGAAGCGAATCCCAGGGTTTTCTAATTTCAGTATCACGAATTAAGGTCACCAAACAAAAGATGGAAAACAGTAGGAATTAATAATAAAGTTTTACTATTTTGAAATTTGCTACGCATGACTTGAGCAAACGGACCCTTATTGAATAAATTGAAAAACACCCTTTTAAACTATACATTCTCAATGAAATAAAACACGAGGCGTGTTTTATAATTTTCGAATGAATATTGACTTTTAATTTACTTTTAAAACGCAAACAATCATAAATAGTTTTAAAAATTATAACACAGGAAGAAAGAACCAACAAACAAGAAATTAATTGGAAATTGTTATAATATTGGTTATTCCGGTAGTTAAATAAGCGTAATATTAACCGAATTTAGCTATTCGGCTGCCATAACTCAAGTATCTATGTCCAGTTTCAGAAAAAGCAAGTCACCGTAAGATATCCCATGAATAGAGGATAATAGAGTTGGCCAGATGATTTGTCGGATCGGTCCCTATTTTAGGAGATTGGATTTGTAGATCCGAGGCGATAAGGCGATAGGGGAGAGAGGGGTTTAAACGGTAAAAGTTCACTCGGCTCCGTTATCACTGATTTGCGTATATCGATTTTGCCCGATTCCATCGACGTGGATTTATTTATTTTTAAAGGGATTCTGGGAGGAAGTTTTCTGTACAGGTCGCGATATACTCGTGCACTTGTAATAAGATTTTTCTTAAACAAAAACAAAATTAGTGAGAAAAATACGCTTTCTTCAATAAATTACTTATAAGCCATAATTCAAGTATTGTTAATGTTAATGAAATAATGAATGTAAAAAAAATATTAATGTAGGGTAATTGTAGGTTTGTGATTAGTCTGTAGTGTATTTGATCTACGGAAGTTAAGCGTGTTTTAGAAATTATTATTGCATAGTTGAAGGACAGTATCATGAGGTAATCTATCTATAGATCTCCTTTATTTCTCAATAATATTCTTTAAGGTAACGTTTACTAATCTGTACTTGGATAGCGCGACTGATTGGATACTGAAAGGGGACCTGAGTCTAGTAGTGTTACTTTATGTATGTACGTTAGAATAATACAGGTACATAAGTAAAATGTAAGAAAACGCAGTGAGTATATTGAATGGCGGGATTGTAAAGATGAATAATAAAATTAGTCTGTAGTTGTATCAACTTCGTGTTTATTCGCTATATGCACACACACACACACATATATATATATATAGGATGTAATGGTTTCCTTCATTTGTTTCCACCTGACACAAACTAACCACTGAATCTCACACTTAAGCTCGATTAGACCGATCTTTTTATGCACATTTTTGAGACGTTTTTTGATTTCAATGGCTTCTCTTACTAAACATGGAATGTACCGACGTACAGTCCAGATCATTCATCAGCTATGCAACTGAATTAAATTATTTGAACGTGCTTCAATGTTATGTTATGGTACGGTGAATTTCTTCGGGTTGTTTTTTTGACTGCGCCGATGTGTTCTTTTATTCGTTGAGAGATTGTCCGTTTTGTTTGACCAATATTGAAGCTACTGCAGCTGGAATCAGCTTCATAAACTCTGGGGCACTGATATGGACGATATATTTGGCTGACTGTAAGTAGATTGCTACTTTATCAGTTTCTTGTATCTTTTATCCAATTATTTTATAATATGATGAATGTTTTGTAATTATTGTCGAGTATTTGGCGAATGTCTTAAATTATTATCATCGTAGTTAATTTCGTAGTTTACCCTATTTTGTAACAAGGGGGATGAAAAATTCAAAATTAACTGAAAAAGGAACACGAAAAAGAAGAAGCGTAGAAAATTCGTCAGTATAATAGGCGAGCTGTTTGAGAGGCAGTCTCTCGAAGTTTCTGAAGCGGTTAACACTCTTGGGAAATCTTGTAACGTCTGTCTTTTGAAATTTCCCACTCTCGACTCCGAGATTTCCACGTGCTTAATGTCGAAGAATCCGATCTTCTCGGGTGCCCTAACGCACGCTCCAGTCAACGAGGTCTCCGTGCGGCGAACGCCGAAGACTCCGATCTTCTCGTGCGCCCTAACGCACGCTCCTGTCTTCGAAGCTTCCGCGCGCTACACGTCAGAGAAGTGACAAGCCTATCTATATGCCAATAGATATTACCAAGTAACTTTTACTTCTTTTATACTGTTGTAACTTATGTAACTTTAATCACACGGAATATTTTAATATACTTTATTTTCTAAATTTCTTTCTTTTAATTATAACAGTACATTATTATACGGTGAAAACATAGCTTTTATGTTATTTATTTCTCCTAAAAATCCTACAGATACCAAATAAGGCGGAAATACCGTTCGCTATTCTGAAACACTAAAATTTTGAACATCTGGTACATTTAAAAGGTATAATGTCCGCCATGACATAAATTAGAAATTCATGTTTACTGCCTATTATCACAGACTAGTAATAAGTTTTATTACAAGGCGTATGTATCCCCTGCGTATCCTCAGGATTGACCCCCAATTGGAATTTGTATAATTCCATATCTTGACACTGAATCCTGCAGATGATAAATTGCAGTATAGTCGGCGTGCCACAATAGAAACGGACGCTATCTAAAGTGTTCAACATGGGCAATTATAGCGCAGCTTCAGTGGCCTGAGGGTATGCGTCTCGAATCATTTAAACCTATAATGTGCGTATCATCAGTTTAAACTAATATCTGAAGATCTGTGGAATAAAGATACGCACTTAGTGTATTCAACGCATAAGTTTTACTATGTTTATAATACTAAGTTTACTTAGAAACTCATGTGTATATAATGATCTTTATAACCATTTTCTTCAATGTATAGATTAAGAAAAAAAGGGTCGTTAAAGTACCTGCGAAGAAACGAACCTGCTTTCCTTTTCATTAATTTATCTATCATGACCCATATAATTTCACACACATATTTGGCTGCATATCCATCAAATGCGCTTGACAGAGACAAGGTAAAAACACTGATTTATTAAAATTTAAAGAATTCTTACAATTATGTTTATCAAAGAATATCATCCGTTACATTGAAATAATAGCAATATCATTGTAAAATTGAAATTATTTTGAACGTTATTTTCTTGATTCCGGTTTTTTTACTATTTTTTATTGAGTCATTGATAGGCGTTTCATTAATACTTCGCTTGTATGTAATAAGATTGTTGATTTTATTCACAATTCCTGATGTAAATTATAAATTAAATATTAATGTTGTTCATTAAATTATTAGTTAAGGTTCAAGATCTGCAAAATAACATTTGTGTTGAAATGGCGTTTAATAACAATAATAAAAGGAAAGGTTTAAATTAATCAAAGGACGTACCAATTTTAGTTTCAAGTATATTGTATTCTATAACTTGCCTAAATAAATATTTCAGTTAATATTAGTTTATTACAATATCACTACTACATAATATGTTTATCTTCACATTTTAGTTATGTTAACATGTAATTATGTCGATTCTTGGTAATTTCTCTTCCGATGACCTGTATTTGTTCTGTGTAATTATCTTAATTATTACTATTATGAGTGGATTAATACTTTAATTGATTAAATAATTGATATATTATTTAATATGGTTTCTTAATACATCAAATACCACGTCAGATTTTTTGAATAAAATTGTCGTACTTTCTTTTTAAATGATTAAAAAATTGTAATTGGAAGTTTAATTTCTAATGTTCTGAATAAACAAACAAATACAGCTACAATACCACCATAAGTACGCTACTGCCATCCCAATTATAGTATCTCCACAGTATGAGCAGATTTCAGACTAGGTACTACTGTGAAACTATGGACAACTGTAAGTAATGTTGATTTTCACACAATATTTTGCTCTATCGAAGCTGATAGGAACTCATATTAAGTACGCACATCATTTGAAAGATCAGAGATAAGCTTCGATGACACACTAGATCCAAACAGGTCGATTACTCCTGATTTATAATAATTTTTATACCAATATAATTTGAAATTGTTGTGATAAGCAAAACGAACCATTTTCAACCCATCAATATTCTCCTTTAAAATGACTTCGTTACGTGACCCGCAGACAAACCGCCCTATATAGTTTTAATGGACCCTAACTCCAGGGAACTGGCAAATTTACGTGGACCCTAGTACGAACAACTAGGGCTCGGAATGTTCCAGTCAAATCATGGGTTTGAGTAACATTTGTAAAAGTTTATGGGGCACGAAAAACTTTATGGAAAGGATAATTATATGATATGTGTATATTTCAGTAGGTAGTAAAACCTTCGTATTTATACTCAAAAGAAACGCACACGTGTTAATAGAGAATAGTCGATATGTTGTAATGTAGATTTTATCAAGATAGATACACTACCAAAATTAGTGATAACAAATTTGAAGTACGGCTAATAGTTTGAAAAATACTTCGGACAGGTAAATATAAGCGAATATGTTGAACGCGGTTTAATATTTGCAGGATACTTAATTTTCAATGAAAGGTAGGTCTATCCGTAAATTCTTTGTCTTTATTTTTATTTTTTTTAATCTCAATATTATTGTTATAATAAAAACATCCGGAATCTTTAAATATTTCCAGATATAAATAATACAACGTACAAACTATATTGTGTGTATAAAACATTAAAATGTACTATTTAAAAATATTGTTCTGTGCCTGCCCTCACAAACCATTTTCAATATATGATCCAATAAAGTGTTACTCTATCGTAGACAATGGTCCACGGGTTTGTTTTGGTTTTCAAGGGCTTTGACCTTTTTGGGGGGTTTAGACATGGAAGCAATAAGGACTTTATATACTCCGATATTTGAAGTAATGCATCGACTACGTGTACCCGCAGCCATTATCCAGAAAAGGTTCCATTATCCAAATATCATCGTCTCAAGCACGAAAGTAGCCGAAATCCGACACTGAAGGGTGCTCGCGATTGTTGTGAATGCGACAGAATGAAGAAAGCATAGACTACTTACATTTTCTAATATATTTTTTGTATATTTTTACAAGAATTAGTCTTTTGTTCCTTCAAATTTATTATCGCTTTGGGACTGAACATTCCACATATCGTAGAGTTTCCCATTATGTTTTCAAATGTGCCTGAATTCTGCCAGCCTGCACTTGGCCAGATGCTGCGCTATAACCTTAACTCTTCCCATCATCTGTTTAGCGAGAGAGACAATCCTAGCTGAGAGACATTGGTCGTGACGATTAATAAAGATGATTACATTTTATGTTGGTTTGAAAGATGTTCTGAGGAGTTTCTTTCGTTATTGCTTCTCCTCCAGGATAGAGTATTCTTTCGAAACTGTAGTAGAAGCAAAATATGTGTGTATTTTCAAAGTACCGTAATCATTTTTAAGTTGAGTAAAATCCTAGGACAAGCCTTCTGAACATATATGGGGCTATCTATATATCCCTGTATGTATGTTTTAGGATCATTAACTATCGCACTACTGGCTCTCAAAATGGTTCATAGTTAATTATTTAGTCCACGGGCTAACTAAGTGCGGGATGACGACCTCACTCACATTTGGAAATAGTTTGGAGTACTTCGGGATTTTCTTGCGATGTTATCTTACCCCGAAGTGTTAATTTGTGTCTAATACGCACATAACTTTAAAAAAATATAGAAGGCATAGATGACTCTTTTACGTGGGTAGCCGTATTTAAGATGTTAACTAACTACATTATTATTGATACTATGTTCGTGCTCTGCCTTTTAATTCGGAGAAGTCCAAGAATACTTAGCTATATTATATATGTATAATTAATATTAATACTTACAGGTTGGGAAACGTGTAATGTGCTGTTTTACGTCGTACGGATATCCAGGGGCGACGGTGACACAGTATAACCAGAAGAGTTTCATTCTGATCCTTACAAATGACACCTATACCATAAATGATTTATGCAAATTTTTCGTAACTCAAATAGTTTAGTTTTCAACTTCACAATTTACATTTTTACTCTCATTTTTCCTTTGAAATGTGGGATTTTTCTAAACTATTAATTCATTAAATATATTTATTAGTTTAATAGCTACTTAAAAGTTCAAAATAATTACTAAGCTCTTATTAAAACTAACTTATTAATTTTTAGGAATAAAAAGAGTCTTAGATAATAGGTATAAGTTATAAATATGCCATGAAGCGTTTAAATCTGTTATAAAGTGCTATTGTTGGAAGATAATAAACATATATACATATACGGAAATTTGATGTATGTATTATGCTAGAATGCAACTAGTGATATGGTTTAAAACTCTGATTTCTCAAATAGAGATATTTGTAAAGCAATATTATTATTTTACTTTGTGGATAATAATGAGCCACTCATAATGCAAAGAGGGGCCGCGGCATCTTATTTTAAAACTCTTACATTTTCGTAAAAAAGGGAAAACGCATATCCAACTCCTTAGGGTCGCATAAAGTTGACTTTTGTTTTGTTTTAATTACACTCCAGCGACATCGGGGGGGCAGAAGCGAGTTAAAAAGTTAATTAGCTTTAATTTTAACAGCCCTGCCTCGGAATTTTCAATCTTGATGAAATAAAACATTTTGCGACAAAAGTACCAGTGGCTCTAACTTGGCCTACTTTGAACATTCGTCTTGACCGCGAATATAATGGCTGGTATAAAAATGCTTTGCGTTTTCATGCATAAAATTATCATAATATTTTTATATTTCTCAACATGTTCAGTATAACACACTGACAAAATAATTATTATGAATAATACAATACTCCTTTGATTCACTGTGCACAGAGAAAGTAAGTCATATTTTACGTAAAACAAATTTATAAGCAAAACACTTTACAGGATTAAGACTTGACCAGCTAATCTAACTGTGAGTGTAGGTTGGAGTTGATTTTGCAAACGCTACTTAAATTATCATGGATCTTAAATTTTCTATAATTGATATTTATTTATCTTCATGAACGTTCGGTACTAAATTATTTTTAAAAACAGTTAAATACGAGTTATAATGATAAAATACCAAAGAAAAAACATTTGATTTCTTACATCAAATGCTTGAACAGCAGATTATTGCGAATGTTTGGGTACAATATTGTCTCGGTTTTGTTTTTACTAGAGTATTGTTTAAAGTTGTAGGTGTATATAATGCCGTTAAAATCTTGTAGATAAGTGAAGTTAGGCACACGGCTACAATGGAATCGTGGGGTTATATTCTTTGAATATTGAGTGGGTACCCCGAAACGGTTCGCGTACATCTTTCCGGAGCAAGGTCCAATTTAAGAGCGATTACGTTGTCCGTTTAAAATTTTATACTGTTATTGAATTAATTTGAAAACATCAAATTCATTATTTGAGAGTCTATTGATTTATATAATTTGTAGTATTTTGTAGGCTGGGCGATTTAGTTAGCGGTATTTTTTAACCAGTTAGTATTTTTTAGAGCTTTCAAGGTAATTTTTTCATTATTATGTCAATTGACCGAAATACCAATGTAATGATGCAAATGACGAGTTTAATGCTTAATACTGTATCAACCATCTCTCCATTAACTAAACATTATTGCTCTTCGCGATTAACGATAGATCTTATATAGGGCATAATAGAACTCGAGCGATTTTTAATATGTGGGGGGGAGAAATTGGGTTATTTGGAATATGTTGAATTTTAAATCAAAATGGCTAAGTAATCAGAAATTCGTCTGAATAAAGTATTTTAACAGAGAAATATTCTCGGTACAGCTTGTGACTTCCAGCACGTTAAGTGGGGAGGCACCAGATGTCGCATGGGTGTCAATAAATTTTATCGCCTCCGCGTATTCTCTGCGCTACAAACGGTGCGCTTGGATTTGAAACTATATGCATTTGATGTGGGTAACTTGGCAAGAAAGCGGGTGTTTACCGTACTCTGCAACGAAACATGGACATTATTGGTTTTATTAACCAAAATTTGTTTTGAAATGGTAAATTTTTACACATTGCGTCAGGAATTCAACCACGTAACTTAAAAATGAAGTATTTCTTTTTTCTTTCCTTCTAGTCTTTATTTACTAGTAGCATTTATCATCTCACTCGTAAAGAAGTAACATCTAAACTTAAAATAGGAAAATGGCTATGTAGTATAGTAGGTGCAGTACAATCGAAAGTTATCCTACGCTATCTCAATAATAAATCTCTACCGTCATTAGTCCCGGAGGAGGAAGCGGCAAGAAACTCCCAAGGAGTCGTTTTGCTTACAGTTACAGACGGCACTCACTACTACTAATGGCTTTAATATTAAATTCATGTTCATGCAACCTATTTGATTTATTGATATATTATATTTAAGTTTAGTTACAGATGGATGGATACTATTGCAGTTAAATGATTGGTCTACTACTTCACCAGTTGTAACACGATCTCCGAAAGTTTTGCCGTATAAGAGTGTTCACTGAGTTTATAACTTCTTATCCAATCGAGCGAAACGCAGACTTGAACTTCATGCCAGAATTAGCGTGACTATAAGAGTTGTGAGTACAATATATACTATTATATAGGTTTTCATTGTAATAAAAATAAGATATGACAGAAATTTCGTAACATGTTCAAACATGCGGCTATAGATCTATGCTGGGGTGCAGTCAATGAACCGCGAAATCCCGTAGCGCTAGTAAATTTATCAGCGTTCGATATGACCAGTGGCGTAGACTTATTGTTACAGTTGTAGATTTAACGTTGTGTGCAAATTATTTATGTGGGTGCAAAAATAAGAGGACAAACCTGTTTTAAATATTGACAAGTAGTTGACAAGCTTTCTAATCGTAAGTTGTCATTGCGATATCCATACCGTGATTTCTCAGAAAAACGTATCATAAACATATACATATAATGCTATTAATTAATTCATTTTAACTGTATGTAATAGATATTCTGACGCTATATACCAGTATCCATTTACTCATCTCTCATGAAACAAAATCACATGTTTTACTAGTAATATTGATGTAGTTTTCTGCTGAGATATGACCTGAGTATCCTTTTATTTAAATTAATACCGTGCATCTGAACGACCGTTTTCATTACACTGCAGCTCCTACTTCAAAGTCCCAAAGGTTAAGATGCAGGTTTGAGGAAAAACCTGATAAGAAAGCTGATTTCGAACATCTTCTGAACAAAGTTTTAACAAGCAAAATTAGAAATATTTGATTTTTTCATGAAATATTTTTTGTAATTTTTTGTCATGTCAATAATGATGTCACTAAATTTAATTTTATTGATTGATTTACATTATTGTCTATGTATAATATATATTATTTACTGTACTAAGTGATCTCCATTTAACGTCCAGCAGGGTGAACAGGTAACTTCTAAAGAAAAATGAATATTGAGTTAAGTATCAAGAAGTATTAAATGGAAATGAGTGCGGAAAGAGCATAGCCGCAAAAGATGAGTATCCAAAATTTAATTACGCTTCGAATGATATCAAAAGGAAATTCAAGGAAACGACGTAAACCAACAATGTATTCAGTATGAAATCTTTCCTTTGCAGAATGAGAAAATGAGAAAATGTAAAGAAGTTTATGACAAAATTTACGGTTTTCACCCGCAGTGACTTCGTTATTTCGCTGTGAGCTCATCATTCCCTTTTTATTACGCCCCCTTATTGTCTTCAATAAAAAATCTAGGGAATATCCCATAAAATTGAACGTAGGCAGTTGGGTTGGTTGGGTTGCCTACACTTAATAAAGTTACTAGTAAATCAGATATTGAAAGTGCTTTCGACTTCAAAAGCGCTCGAGTTGCAAATCGTAGCTAAAAAAAAGTGTTCTTTAAGTGTAAAATTTATAGACAATATATCGTTTGTCAAATATGTATTACTTATAATTATAAATATTTATTTTGTTTCTGCTACCGATTTTAAAAAGCTAAAAATTTGGAGAGAAACGGCTGAATTAAAGTGGTGAAAAAATATCTTTCGTATAATTTAAAATGTAAAATTATTTAGTTTATATTCAGAAATATTACAGAAATTGCTAAACGAAGACTTATTACTATTTATTTATAATATGTGTATTTTAATAAATAAGTATTGCTATATATGTCTCTCCACTAAATAGTCCATAATATAGAATATATTATTACCGATGGTGCATTTGTTCTTTGTCTTCTGAACCACTTGATTGGCATGTTCGCGCAATTTATTTGTGGATACGTAGCTTATTGTTTTATAAACAAAAACTCTTCTAATTTACAAAATATACAGCAACAAATTGGAACCATGTCTTCTAGGTCAGACAATCATTTTTATGTCTACGCAAATGTATTATCTGATCGATTTCTGTACAAGAAAGATATATGAGGAAAACTATAATCAGAGGCATTAATGCAATGGAGCCCAAAAAATAGTTGTAAGAATTTTTGTCTATTTGTCTGTGCGTTTGTGCGCGTTTATCTCAGAAACGGCTTAACCGATTTCGTTATGGTTTTCCCTAATGTATAGCAGTGAGTAGCACTTAATATTTAAAGTTCACTTTTATTGCAATGCGTGCATGAATAAAAAAGTTATAAATTAATCTGTAACAATGCAGATGTTATTTCTAAGTGTAAGGTGTTGTTTTTCTGAAGCGAAGCTGGGGCGGTCTGCTAGTGTATAATATAATTCTAAAATGCAATACCATAATAAAATAATTCATGAAATAACATTATTCAAATATAAGTCACACGGTTGGTACCAATCAGAAGAAACTCCATTACAAACCCACGCAAAACTAATTCGCTATTGAATGAACGGTAATGATAAGAGCAATAATATGATATGTTATAGCCGAGTTTAAATTGTATGATTGCTCCTATCCACCGCGACGAATAAGAAAATTTGCAGTTGACGAGATTATCTCGTAGTGGACGAGCTTGTAATCACTGAGGTAGTTCTTATGTATATCTTCTTACGTAGTATCCTTAAAAACAGTAACTAAATATGAACGACGAATTTACCGTAGTGTTCTGCTGTCCTGGATAAAATTACCGATAACAAAACATTTTTTTTGTATTGTCATGTAGGAACTGGTTTTTTTTGTGCAGTTACAGTGCGGAACCCATTATTATTAATGCTTATTATTTTTTTTGTTTTTTTTATTAATATTGATAGCCCACATACATGTAGGTCTATCTTATAATAAGCGGTCAATGCCATCCATAGACGTCCGCCATATTTAAGGCACCATTCGACGTATTGCCGACCAATTATTATACGGTGGACTTGGGGGTAATAGTGATGAAGTTAGGTTGGGTGTTTAGAGTCCAGTGATCTACAGTTGAAAGGATTTGGCAGCGTTGCCTGATCCGTTGTTCAGCAGATTTCAGGATTCCTTTCAGTCAAAAGAACCTTGCATATTTTTCCTCGTCAACACAATCCAGACAGACGCATCATTCCATCTTACCCAACTTCCTCCTCACTGAAACATGTAACATTGCTAAGAGCAATGGAAGTAGCATAGTAATTTCAGGTCGCATAAAACATTGGATAACATTTCCATAATCTTCGTTTGCACTGTTAAATTACAATAACATTATTTTAAATTTATATATTAATTCCATTCCCATTCAGCTGTATTGGGGCGGCTTAGAATACTCCCCCAATCCCATACTGGCAGAACAGGGTGTCGTAAAAGGCGACAGAAGCCAGCTGGCTTGGTGTTAGGGCTTCGCGTATGGATTGTATTATCAGTATTATTATTAAGTCATTCATATTATTACCGGTATTATTATCTTTCCGTGAAGCCAGCCTGGCTACATACCACTCTTCTGCTTGAGTCAGCCGCCAAACAACTCGTCGTGTTCCGGCTGGGAGCTTGAGAGCCAATACCTTCTTTCTAACCTTCTTCTCATTTCCTGGCCGACAACGCATCAGTGATACAAAGGTATCACGACGGAGACCAAAGGGTCTTGCTGATGTCCATGGGCGATGGTGACTACTTACCAACAGGTGGCTCGTCTGCTCGTTTATCGGCTATTAACATAAAAAAAATTAGTATTGATTTACTTTGCAACAATCCGCAAGCAATAACCATGTATAGAAAATATACACCAGCATACATTGTTCTTCCGGATTGTTGTAATGTAAATTAAAATTAATTTAATAACAATAAATTTCCGCAAAGTAACGCCTGATACTATCAACTATAAATTTGTATCTCATCGACATAATACATTTTAGCTGTGAAGGGAATCATAATTTTTGTATTTTACAACGATATTTTGTGCCAATTAATATAGATAATGGATTTTGATCATGGTAAGACTGCGATGGCGGGGAGAAACACTTGACCGAGATTAATTAATTGATAATGTTCTTAGATCCGTATTTGGCGAGATTTGGTTATAGTTAAAATCAATTACTTCAATGTTTTACCAATCCGGATATTGGAAATCTCACTGTAAGCCTCTTGATACAAACAAATGGGTCGCTTGTAATTTGAGCGTTAAATTTTCTTTGCCAATCTCACTTAAAATAAACTTTTATGGTCTTACCTGATGTCCTTTTCAACATTGAATTATTATTTTTTTTTCAATGTTCAACCCTATTGAAGTTGGTACAGATAAAAAAGCTTATACGATCTCTTATTATAAGAGGCTTTAGATGCACAGTTCTTGGGATACCATGAATCATTAGTTTGTAAGACATTTCTTGGGGTACCACAGTACTATATGGCTGGTACAATATTTATAAATTTCGCCTGTCGTAATTTCAACATCGCTATATTTGAAGGATATTGGGACCAGTGACAATGTTCATAGCTTAACGAGCAGTTAGGCCATGCGATGGTTGTGTTAAAAGCAGTTCATGAACATCCGTTATATCAAAGTATCTCGGACACTTTGCTGATCAAGAAAGAGCTCGAAAATTCTCTTTTTGCTTCAGGATTCCAATACCTCTGTGACCCATATTATATCGGACTGCATTCGAGAACACACATATTTCCATGAGCTGCAGTTATAAATTAAGATAAGGTTAACTTAACTGCTTGCACGTTTTTTATTTTTATTAAAGAAATAAGAAACGCGTCTTTAATAGCTAAATTTATTGAGAGGTTTCGTGTATTGCAGGGCATTTAAAACGTCGGTATCGGTTGTTGCAAATGAGTTGGTAGGCCATGATGCGGCGTTAGAAACTTAACTCTTCATTGACACTAATCTCTTCATTTTCCCTTACAACAGACGACTCCATAGCCCGGTTGGTAGTGACCCTGCCTGCCGAGCTTGAGGTCCCGGGTCCGATTCCCGGCCGGGGCAGACTTTTATGTGACAGATAAATGTTTGTTCTCGGGTCATGGGCGTTTGTGACGTCATATTTGTGTATGTCGATGCCACACGCAGCACAGGGAATTCTAGTGCGAGGCTGTGAGTGTGTAAACGTTTATTATTATTTATTTATTATTAAAAGCAGCATGGATTCCATGACGTCTTAGTTATGTGGAGTGACGTGTTCTGCAATGGGCCACTATTGATTTGTAGTCAGAAATAACACATAGGTGTGGTGTTGTACTAGATGCTACCTTCAAATTATATGTGTATAGCTGTTAGTAGAAATAGATATGTATAGGTGCATTGGGTGTTTGCAGGCAGGTATGAGTATAGGTGACATTATTTCACTGTCGTTGCCAAAGCTGAAATCCTCGACATCCGCAGTGTAAACATTCTTAAAGTGCGTGACTTAAAGTTGAGGCGTTGTCTCAAATCCTGAGAAATCGCACCGCTCCAGCCGGCTTTCGACACGTAGCTTTATGTGGTGCAAGTTACAAGATGATAATGATGATCTATTGTAATTGGTAGTTAGTTATTCGTGCTTTAATTGTAATTCCATAGTTATAATCCTTACTGCACGTCACTCTTATGAAACGAAATCTATTTTTGTGAGTTATATTTCGATTTTTTTTTATTACACTTTATTTTACACCTTAAGTACTGGACTAGAAAAACATGTCACGTTATGTATGGATGCTGTATAAAAGGCAATGTTATCGTTAAAGAGCGATTTCTTACAAATAACCTTTCAGTAAGAAATAGATTTTGTTTTGGTTTTTTTATTTTTATTTAGAAAAATTATATTGAAAGATAAATAAATCTTAATTTTACCTGTCCTTTTTTATTTTTTAATACGGATACTACGATGAGATACTGTCATGTGTCGCGGCGGTAACGGCTGGATTCATTCTTAGAAGTATAGCACCGCTCTTTAAGTATTTTTTAATCATTAAATTAACATATTTTATGTACATCTCTTATAATTTGCGCCAATCTTTTATCGCCAGCCGGATAATGCAGATTGATTCGGCTCGACTCTGAGGAGACAAATTCGATTTGCGGCGACCAATACCGCGATTTGACGTGCTGAAAGATATTCCACATTTTGTACAACGACGCGAGGATTAGGTGCGAAAGTCGAGGAGTGTGGGAGATTTGATCTTACCTCCGTACCATACATCAGAAGCGTGAATAAAATATCTAGGGTCAGAGGAAATAGTGAACTTATACTTACTTACATCAATTACCTTACATTCGTTGTTCTTTGGACGTTGTTCTACCGCTGTTTGATTATCGAGTTAATCTGTCGTTTCCGGTTATCAAGTCAGTCTGATCTTTTCGGACGTTTTGTGAAGAGCGCCGAAAACTCTTACATATAGAGCTCTCGGTATCCTCAATTATACAAAATATTTTAAAAATACGAAAGGCACATTTGTCATTACATTCATTCATTTTGATATCCACTTGATTGTAGCGGAACATTTGGCCTAATGGTTAGTTGGCAGAGAATGCATTTAGCATTAAGTTCGCCATTTGTACCTTAATAGTTTCTTAATATTTGTACCTAATAGGTATTGTATTGTGGTCAATAAAGATTAAATAAATAAATAAATACATGCATAACTTTCGTTTTTAAATGTATGTACTTGTTATAACGTGACAACAATATCACTCATTGGATTTTATGAGCTATCGTCTTAATAATAAATTGGGGTATTGGGGCGGCCTAGAATACTGCTCCCAATCCCATGCTGGCAGGACAGGGTATCGTAAAAGGTGACAGAAGCCAGCCTGCTCGGTGGTAGGGCTTTTCGTTAAGATTATATTATTAGTAGTATTATTATTATGTCATTAATATCATTACTGGTATTATTATCTTTTCGTGCAGTCTGCCTGGTTAGTTACCACCCGCCTGCTTGAGTCAGCCGCCGAACGACTCGTCGTGTTCCGGCTGGGGGCTTGAGAGCCAGTACTTTCCTTCTTACCTTCATCTGTTTTCCTGACGGACAACGCATTAGTGATGCCTTTGGCGTTGCTAATGTCCATGGGCGACGGGGACCGCTTACCATCAGGTGGCTCGTCTGCTCGTTTGTCGGCTATTAATATACAAGAAAAGAGTATGTTACGGTAACATGACGCCTGTAGGTCAAGTTGTTCAGAAATGACGAGATCAGCAGTTTTCGTCAACAAAATATGTACTGAAGAACATGCGTATTGGATCTTCAGTATAGATATACTTAGATACGAGGAATTTTGTGATAGTGCTCAGTATAATGCATCTGTTAGTATATTAATCTATGCTCTCGATGGTTAATGTTTTTGGTTAGAAATTGGTTGTTAGTCATTGTTCTCACACGGAGTACTTACAATATTTTAACTGTAGACAACTATTCAGAGACATTGTCGCATGGAACAGTTAGCCAGCTAACATGTAAGTCCTGGTAGCAGCCAACACATTTTTTATTGATGCTGCTGTTAGGGTGTCTTCATACCACCCACACCGGTTGGGGATTTCATGTTATCTCGGAGCCACCCCATATGCCCCGGAAGACCGTCGACGGGGCTTTAGTGGTTAAGGACCCCACCTAACTTGGACCCTCTCAACAAACAGGTTGGGTATCGTTTTAAGGATTCCCTTCCTTCAAACAGGACTGTATTTACTACTTTTTAAGGTCGGTTATAGATCTCTATAGGCTATATTATAAATATCAAGTTGTAATAAAAATGTAGATCGTTACGAAACTATTTCCACATTCTAAATACAGCCGGTGTTTGAAAGTTATCGCTGCCACATGGAACATTTATTGGCGTAACACAGATTTAGCTCCGCTAAGGTGACAAAATGCGATTTATACCGGCGGAAAATTCAACACGTTTCTCTAAGGCGGCGTGTGAAGTACTAAGGCAAGATGGAATGTTATTTTTGTAGTATTAGAATGAATTCTAAATTGTTAGTACAGTGGTATAAACAGGCACCTGTACTTCTTTTTCTTTCTTTCTTTTTTTCTCTTTCTCGAACATCGTTATTACATATCTTTATTTTAATGCAAATGAATGTATTGATTTTTGTTTTGTTTATTATTTGACCATGCTGTGGAATTTTAAGTGATGTAAAGCTTATTGCAACTTATGTTTATATGTCTATAAATTAGTGTTTATATTTGGATTTTTCAGCGATAACATAGCGGTCTAAACTTCAATCTCTCGCGAGGGTGTCTAGAAAAGCTCTAGCTTCAATAGATTAAGCTATGCGATGATGAATGTTCTCAAGTTTTGTGAACACAAACAAGGAAATTCAACTTTTACTTTTATAGATTTTTATTTATATTAAGCAGTATTAAATAAAAAAGTATTATTGTTATTATAATACTCGAATAAATGTTATTTTCTTCTTTCAGACTGCCTCTGTTGGTAAGTCATTGAAACATTCTATCCATTCTTTAGCTTCTCTCTTCTAAATTCCTCAGAGACCTTTGTAAAATCACATCTAAAATAAATAATATTTCACAGTTACATATCCTTTATACCTTACTTAAAGCCGCTATCATACCGCAAGCCGCAAGCCCGCGTCGTAAAGTACATTACAATAGCATCAGATAAGTCAACCTGAATTCTTTCCACGTCCAACATGTTACGTAATGTCCCTGACGTTTTAAGAAACAAAACTTGGCTCGGGACGCAACTTGGCTTTCTTGGTAAGGCCCCGGTTCCACGTATGGAGAGTTAAAAATAAAAACGCTTATTTTCTTGAGTAAACATAGTTTTTACACGCGATGACATCCTGTTCATCGGCCGATGACTTGTCGACGATGGATTTGAGAAACTGTGGACGCGGTTGATATTTGGGTGACTGATAGCTGCAAAGATTTTTAAGGCGGTATATTATAACATTTTAGATTGATACCTAAATACCTAGCGGCGTTGGAACGTTGCATATCTACAAGTAGTCCTGTCTGATTATAAGGACAGATATCCTGCAGTAGGAATTGAAATACTTACTACTGATGTGAAACATTAGCTATGTCTGAAGGGTATTAATATATATTTATTAGTAGTTAAAATGGTATAGGTGTGTCAGTATAAGGTAAGGTGTGTGAGTACAAGAGGTATACTTGTATTGTATACCTATTAGTGTGCCATTTGTGAATAGATTAGATTAGAGAATGCAGTGAATCCACTGTTTGGTCAAAAACATTTTGTGTGATACAACACACTACAAATTCACTCCTATTATTTATTTTAGAGCGTAAGTACATTAGGGGTGTCGAGTTCGATTCCCGCTTGGGGCAAAAATAAATGTGACAGATAAAAGTTTGTTTTCAAATCATGGGTATTGGTGATGTCAGATTTGTGTTCGTCTATACCACCAGCAACATATGTATCCTAGTGTCATGAGTATGCCAACGTAAATTTTTTCATTTAATGAAAATTTTTTTTCACAATTATACTTTATGCGATTATCTGTATTGTGGTATGGTGATTGTTTATAGTTTGGAATAAGAACTTCTGATTTTCCAGTGCACATTCTGTGTAAGTAGATAATCAAGTAAGAAGTTAACGAAGTACCTAAGTTTGATGTATTGATTTAATAAAATTGCTGTTTCTTTGCTGTATTTTAAACGATCATTTGCAACATTATCGCAATGACTTTATAGGCATTATGATTTTAATATGACTCTCGATATTGACTGTTCAATGATTTTACCTATGTTCTATAGAGTACCAACACGTTTCTCATATGTTTCTCTGTTCGATTTCGTCGGTAGTAAGACAGTAAACTAACTTATATCCCATTACAGTGGGTTAAAGAGGGTCGTTTAAACGATTCCGATTGTAAACGATCGCTTTTTGGACGGGAGGCGAGGCTGGTTTTCCTTTTAAGGTTTTAAGCTACAGCGGCAATTTAGTGTTAGATTCGTTAAATGCTATTTCCTGTCGTTATTTAGTACATTTAACTGCACTTAACACTGAAATGCTCTGTTAGCGTCTGGTAAGTCTTATAGAGAAAAACAATTTAATTTTTACTTTTTTTTATTAACTTAACTTTAATGAATTGGATTTTTTAAATATGCCAATGAATTTATTAAGTCTTTCATAATATTTAACTCTTGTAAGGGTGGCGTCGTTTATTAATTGTCCCACCGTTGGGATCGGGTCTTCTTTCCCAGTGAGAGGGATTAACGGACAATCCGCCACGTTAGGTAAGTACGGGTTGGCAGATTTTAGACACCTTCGAGAACATTATGAAGAACTCTTAGGTGTGTAAGTTTCCTCATGATGTTTTTCTTCATCGAAGCAAGTGATAATTAATTTGTAATACGCACATAATTTGAAAAATTAGTGTATGCCAACGATAAAAATAGAGGCAGACTCGATATCCGTCAGCGATACCGACGCCGCACAATCTCGCCGGATCCGCAACGCACGCTAAACGCGCGCGATGGACGGATCCCGTCGAGACGACGGCGTCGGCACGCACTTCGGACGTCGAGTCCGCCTACGTTTGAACCGCGCGTAGAATTGCGCGCTACAAACCACTATACTACCATTGCTTGTAAGTGGGTTGTTTATATGACATACTCGGTGTGTAATATTTAAAATTTATAAACACAGAAGCCATTTATAGTAAAAACGTTATTAAAGATTATTATTATTTGAAAATAGGATAACTTAATTTGGAGTACGCTTTAGATATCAAGGTAGCGTCAAACCCCTCTTAGAAATCTCGTTTTCTTCCCTGAACTAGATAGGAATTACAATAGATTCAATAAAAAAATATTCAATAAAAAAAAATTACCAGCATGAGGATACTAAACTAAATAATTACACCTGTATAGAAAGACATATATGTATGCGTTTTATTGTAAAGCTACCGAATTCGAAATGTTTTTAGCCTTAAACGACTAAAGTTTAATTAATTAGCTTCCTTTAATAGCAATTGTTAACGTAGGTAACAAGGGTACAAAACAAATCACAACCCGACGCCTTATGTCAAATGTAACAAATCGATTGAGTTATGCAATTTACTCCCTGTTCGTAGTTGGATAGGAAATCGTTGGTAGCTAAATTTCTTGGGCACTTTCATGCTTGTTATTCAGCAGTTTAGTTGATTACGTAGATTAACTTTAGGCAGTGCTTCGGGCGGGATAAGAAACTCAACACGCGGGATGAATACTAAAGCAATGACTTCGCCGATCAGCTAGGTCACTGTCAGACTTATCCGTTTACTACGAGATACCTGTATCCTACTTTCGCGAATGTTTTGAAAACAATTGAAAGACTAGAATGTCCGTTAATTGAACCAAAACATTAGTTACAGTATAACAGATTATCTAAAGACTGACTGGGGGTTGTTTTTATATATTTTTTTTTATGAGGCAATCACAAAACTGATTAATAAAAACGTATCCACAAGGTTGAACAATATGAATGTCCTGTAGTGACTTTGTTTGTTTAGTGAAGGTTCCCGGGTTTGATTTTTGCAGGATCAATGATTTATATGAAACGTCTATTCTCGGGTTTTGATGGTTTGTGTTGTTTAAAATGGTCGGGTTCTCATATCAGTAACATAGGGAAAGTGTTTTTGTGTGATAAAATCATTACATCCATTTTTAGTTTACTCATAAAAAAGTCGTAAATAATTTCACATCATTAGGGCTCGTGTTACCAGGAATATTTAAAGTGAAATATGAAAATGTCCATACGATTTGTACATACTACAAAGTTTCTGTACTATCTTCATTAGTAATAAAATTCGCTGTGGTTTCATTACTTAAAACTACGCGATACTCACGTGCAGTTCCATATAGAGAAGTTGATTGGGGAGCGGACTAAGGATACACTTGTCCCCTTGGACGACATAAGTTATCTAGTTTGTTATTATTTTCGAACGTCTTTCGTTGCGTATCACGTACCGATGTTTCGGATATAGAATCGTAAACAAACAGCGAGATGTTGCTAATATATTTGGTAGTAGTTATTCCAAGATGATAAAGTTTATTTTCGTGCGGTGTACTCGGAATATTTCGATTATGTTGCGAGCGTTACGTCTGCGTGTCACGTGCGGATTCGGCTCCCCGGCCGACGTGTGTTTTTCCTTTATCCTGTATAAAGGTAATGTCTTACTATCTTTTAAATAGCGAACCTAATGTATTTTAGAGATTATTTTCGTAAAGAAATCCACTACTTCAAACACGGTTGTATTACTTTTATCAGAAGATCTCTTAGTCTCCGCCCATCTCCATCATATATGGCTCAGATATTTACAATATGAACCCAGTGTAAAGTTCGATTTGTAAGATCAGCTAGTGAATGAAGTACTATTAAAATCATATGAAGGATAAAGAAAATTTGAAAACTGGACAGTTTTGTATGTTTCAACTATGATTATATTATATAGGTCAATACAAGTTGTGTTTCAAAGTTTTAAGATACATTTTTAAATGCTTTCATCGAATGTTCGTATACGAGTCGTTTTGTTTCAGTTTTTGTAATTATATTTTATTCAACTAACATGCTGTTTTAACTTTTAAAAGTTATGTGTTCATTACAATTTAATTACCACTTGTTGAAACTCGCATCCTTAAGGGTTCTCCCTCCATAATGGTCTCAAAGATGGATAATAGATTATAACATTTACAGTTCACATTTTCGAGTAAACACGAGTACAGGTGATTGGCCATTATGGGTTTTAATGGCAATGATTTCAATAGAGTTTATGTGTGTCAACTTCTACAAGATGTTAGTAACAGATGTTCTCGACTGGGATTTGGACTTCGAATGTCAACTACACTAGGACTTCATGTTTATTTGTCATTTAGTTTTATTTATTCTGCTTCACGGCAAAATTGACACAGAAATCTCGGTACAAGTGAATCGTATGTGTAATTAATTCCCTTACGGACTACTATTGGTTACCTTGACAACAATAACTTATTTAGCAGCTGCTAGCTGTGAGACCACTGTCTAAAACCTCGTTATTTTTACGTTCCATCCTTATTGCCGCAGCATTGCGCACCGTGACAGTTCGACTATCTATATAACACTTATTAAAATGTCTGTGTCATGTGTTTTAGTGATGAATACAATATAGTATCGGTAACAGAATATTTGGGTATACGGAGCGGTGATGGAATAGCTGTTTGTAAGTCGATCATAACATCAGGTCCGGTTTGGTTTTGGACACATCTCTAGTTTTCTGAATAATTAAATAATTAAAATATTTACAGGAAAATTGCATGTTAATTCTTTAGTGGAATAACTGTTACTGTTTTAAAAAAAATAAACTATGATGAATTCAACCAGCTCTCTCAAGAGTATGCTATTGCCAATGCTGTGGTTTGGCTGTCATTAAATATATATAATAACCCAATAGGTCTAATTACAATGAATAATTTTAAACTTACACGTTCTTAAATCTGCTTGTATGAACTGATATATAATAGATCTTATTCTTTTCAATGTTGCTTTCCCGGATGCGCTTTGAGACCAGCCTTTGCCGTCAAAGGTAAATGTAATTGTACCCAATAACGACGCTGGCTTCCCGGCTTCCCTTTCCTTTTCGATTACCACGAAACGTGAAAACATAAAAGCCAAATCTTTTAGAGCTCGATAATCGTTATGGGCTAAGCATCTGCCACTTTGGCAAATTATTGGGAGATTTCCAAGAAAAAAGTTGTCACCCTCACAGAGGAGGGTACGGCCTCGAATTTGATAGCGTGATTTTCTCGGGCGTACGGAGAATGTTAAATTACAGCCGAAATGAAAGATAATAGGCCTCCCTCTTAACAGGCAAAAGTTACTCCGCTCCGCATGGGGAAAAAAGTTTCGTGTCCCGAAAGATTTTGAAATTTCACCCCCAGGGCGTTGAAACTTTCCAGTTTACGTTATTTATTCATGGTTTTACTACCGGGGACTCGGTGTTCAGTTCATTTATATTTAGATGATCGCTGATTTAAATAAAAGCGTATGCAACTTTCGTTTAAGGAGGAAGCCCTTAGGAGTTGGGTTTAAATAAGTTTCTAGTCTTCTGTTCATATTGTTCGAGATTCCGCTGGAAATATTCTACCATTTTATAGTTTATGGATTATCCTGATCGACAGCAGATGTTTTTGAAAAATATTTTGAAAATTAAAACAAGTGTTTTGTTAATAACATAATATGCAAACAAATATGTTTACGATGATGATATAAATCTGGTCTAATGATTAAAGCTATTGCAAAAACCTTTTTACATTGTACTGGACTGGTTCCCAAATATTTCTACAACGAAATAATCTTTGCATTTGAATTGGGAGTAGCGTAACAACTGCAACTCACCTGCAATCTTCTTTAAATGGGACTGTCGTTCTCATTTAAGGGTCGTTTAGATTCCATGGAATTGAAACTATTATAAATCGATTTTATTTATTTCCTAGGAAATAAATAAAATTTTACGTGAAGACGTTATAATTTGTTGATTTGAGTGTTATATCAAGTTTAATGTGATTATTGATAATTTTGTAATTATTTTGAGTGTTCCAAATTATGTATTATGTCTACATAGGGTAAAAAACAAAACAAATTTGCTAGAGTTCAAATTGAACGATTTATTTCAAACTAATACGAACGCAGTAGAATTTACGATATATATTTAATAATATTAATGGTATAATAACAGAACATTGACAATAAAGCGATAACTAAGTTCACCAACATTTGATAAAGCCATAGTGATTGCAAACGAGTATTATATACAAACGGAGAGCCGATATCCGAACATCGAATATTATTCACATATCAAAGTATTAAAGCTATTTAGATCATGGCCACCGAACCAGTCTTATATATATAACATTTTATAATAGAAACAGTCACTTAATACATAAAAGAAATATAACTATAAGAAATAATTATATGTTACAGTTTACAGAAACTATCGACTAAGCAAGGAGATAGCATTACGCTGATTACCACAGATAATTTTGAAATTAACCTGTACTTAATATTTTATTTATTTTATAGGCGAGCACTACGTCTATAAATTAAAAATAATAATAATAATATATTTTTGCAATAAAATTATTTTTAATTATTTTTAATTTAAATATCTTTTAACAAAATCTCAACAAGACCGTTAAATTACTACTTTTGCAATTAAATACATTAAGATTTATTTATAACTGAATCTGCAGTAAGTAAAGTGAATGTTTTTATTTAGATTATCATTTAAAATGTCAGCAAGTCTATCATTAAATTTATGCCCTTAATTTTTGTCGACCAGTAGTTGCTGCATAGTTATAGTTTTTAAAACTTTGTCCATTTATTGTTTAAAAGTAAAACCCACTTGTTATGGGAGAATTGTGAAATAATCCAGGGTATTTTCAAGTTTAAAACGAAATTCGCATTGTGTTGTGCCCTCAATTCTTCCCATAGAGTTAATATAATAGTAAATTCTTCTCAATTTAAAATCGCTGTTACTTAAGTTCATTTTAATGTCATCAGTATACAGATAAGAAAAAATAATAACATAAAAAATTATTGATATAATCACGTTCATAAATGAACCACTGCATTCAAATTCAGAAAGTAATGATGTTATTAACAATGGAACAGACATCGGTTTTACCCACTTTAACACAGAGAATAAGAATTATGAACTTATTTTAAGAGCAATAGTGTCTAAAATAAACAACATTAATTGTAATTATATTCCACATATATCCAATAAGTCGAATTATGTCATAACAAATGCAAAGAACAACAAAACAGTTGATTGGAGTGTCTAATAGCTGACGAAGTTGAATAAAAAAACTGGAAAATTGTTTAAATAAATCAATAATATCTACTGCTGACATTTAATGTAAATATTTTTATGTTGTTGGTAACGAATGCATCGTGATTCTTTCATCGCTGTATTCACACACCCACCGGACACTTTGCCGCGTGCCTTTGATTGTTCAGGTTCATCAATATGGTGATCGTTCAAAGTAATGATTACCTAAGCGACGCGATTAATAGATACGCATTTGTAAATCATAACTTTGAATATAATTGTAACTCATAACACATTCGTAACATTAAGTGACTGTAATATAAATTATAATAATATTAGTGCTTACGCGAACAAAGGTATTTGCCATAAGAATATCCTGGCAAGGGAAGACAGAGGAAGACGCTTGGTATTGCACTGACATATTTTACAATACTTACTGCCATCTTTACCAAAACTGCAATAACTTGATTTTTGGGACTGACAGATACATAGGTATCAGCAATAAGAGTTGTACATTTTCTTCATAGATTGTTTTGAATGTTGTATCGATACCTTATCTGTTTTTTACTTAGGATAACTACAATATCTACGTACAAACTAAACAAATGCTTAACAGCGTGTTTCTCAAAAATACCTCAAACCTAGTTATTGCACTTATAATAAGAACGGTAGAAATAGAATATTGGAATTATATTTCTTTCTAATACGAATAGAATCAAAGAAGTCGGATAGTGGAGACCAATTTTTAGGCCGATTTTACTTCACAAATGCTGAATCATATTGAATTCTAAGTGAAGTTTTAACTTTTATGAGGCTACTCAAATATTCTGATTCAAGATGCGGGTTGAGTGGGTTGCGGCATCGAAGATTTATTGACTTAAATTTTATTCAGCATTCCTATTCAATACGATTGGGCGATTGTAAAGGTTTCTGCGATTTCAGCATCCGACTGATAGTCTATAAAAGTATAAAAATGAGCAGAGATACATATTACTATAACAGAGTTAGGCGACCATCATTCGTTGCATAACACACATTTATGTACACGAGAGTTACAATTTAATATCTATAACGATCTGTTATTAAATTAGCCTTTAAAAATATATTTCAGAGCGGAACTAGAAGCTTTCACAAGGTTTAGAAAAATACAGTGGTAACCTTATTAGATTAGTGCCAAAGCCATTTTGTATAAATACGAGTATATCTAGAGTACAAAAACAGTCTCCAGATTAAATTCGGTAACGTAGTTGATTGATACGAGCTATTTAGAATTTTTAAACACTAAGTACAAGTGTATTTTTAAGCATCATTCACGACAATATTCGATATTACTTCTCAAAAATCACTAATCTCCGGATCAGTGTCAGCGTACTTACAAGTAAAAGGGTTTCTTAGCCATGAACAAAAGGACCGATCACTATGTTGTTTGTATTTAGCTGTAGTGTGTTTCTTTGCATGAGCTCTAGCAACGGCTGCTCGGCGTGTTGGATATGAATCTAAGGAAGACGCATCTGAATCTCGTGGCACCGAATCGTACCCTGATTCTGCTCGTCTTGATGTGGCCGCTGGGCTATGCTTTCCTGTTCTAGGTGTTGATTCATGTCCGCTATCATACCCGTCTGGTTTGGAACTCGCGACAACTCTTGCAACAACTTTATCATTTTTGTCATTTTTTTCTGATCGTGGTTCCGTTGTTACTACTGGAGGCGAGACCTCGAGATGTAAATTGGATTTTAACTCTCTAAAAGTGCTAGACGGTGCCCCATTGCCTGGAAGTCGTTTTTCCTCCCGTAAATTCGGATCAGATGCTCCATCTGGATGTCTTAGTGATGCTATTCGAGCATCTGTTATATCATTGCCACGGTACCTTTCAAATGGTCCATATGAATCATTGTGCGTTATGTCTAAATCGTGAAATGCATCGCATTCTCCTACAGCACTACCAGGCCTCGACATTGTTCTTTTGCAGCTGTCACATATTTTATCACTAGGTCTATATGCGGGTTCGCTGTAAACAGATCCATCACCATGATAATCTTCTGTGTCTCTTACATTACACAATGATAAAGATTGAAATTGTGGTGCAATTTTAGAAGTTGATATGTCATTGCCATCTAAAACTCTACGTGATCCATAAAGCTCACTAAGTCCTATCATTTCATCTATCCTTGTACGGGAAGAGGGTAGACTTTGATTTGGAATATCTGATAACGGATTATCAGATGTAAAATTTTCTGGAAAAAAAGCCATAGCTTGTCTTAGGTAAGCTTCATGTCTAATTTGTCTCTCGACTTCGCTATACAATGATAAAGTATCGGTAAAAGTTGAAGCTACTGTTAAATTTTCTTGACTTAATATCCTCAGGGGATGATCTTCACAATCATCTTGATCTATGTCTGGATAAGGATTATCCAATAATCCCATACAATAAGCTATATCTTCTTCTGTAACTTGAAGACAACAATCCTGCATAGGAACTGGTTCTAAAGGTTCCTCTACTTCAATTATTTCTAAAATTTCATCTTCTTCATCCACTGGACCTCTACTCATGCCATGCTGATCGATATCTCTGCTGTGACTTGAAACTAATTCATCATCCATCCGTAACCTCTCCTTATATTTACTATCTAGACTTTCCATTGACACTTCTCGACTACTAAGACTACTAGGTTGAATTAATGGGAGGGCTGGAGGTATTTCTGCTAATTCTTCACTATCATCATCTTCATCTGGTTCATTTTTTGGCAAACTTTTTGAACTACCTGACTTTCTTTGTAGATTATAATCAGGTGGACCAACATTTTCTTCTTCTATAGCCATTCCCTTTGACCCAGCTTTTAAACCTGTCCGTATAGTTGATTCTTCAACGTGAATTCTTCTTGTTTCTTTCATCATCTCCATACGATGTATCTCAGGTTCTTCGGATAACCTTGAATTAGGGTCTCTTGTCTGAGTTTTGTGAGTTGGAGAGTTATGTCTAGATTTATGGATTTGAGAGGTTTGATTTTCAACCCATTTCCTTATCATATTCTTCTTATGATTATCCATATACCCATACCCTATATTTTCGCTCGTATGTGTGCTTAATAGACCAACTTGTAAAGGTACTGGGTTTGGTTGTATTGAAACGGGGTCAAATTGTTGTGGCACTTTGGGGTCTTGCATTGGACCATCAATCCATGTTTCCCGTTTTTTACTTTGCGTCTCTTTGATTATATGACGTGCTTCAACTAATTTTGATTTTGATATTCTAGGGCCGTCAATCCACTGTTCATCACTATTTTTACCGTCGTCTGAAAATTGTTTTGGCAGTGTTTTTTTCATTGGTGTTGTTTTGGAAGTTATAGAATGCACTGGAGATGATTTTGGTGAGTGAGTAGGTTGTATAACAGATTTTAGGGGCGATGATTTTGGTGACGAATGTAATTTATGTATAGGACTTTTCTCTTCAACGACTTTTGAGAGAGATGATTTATGTCTCTGTTCCGCTGCTGAACCTCTTAAAGCTTTGCTTAATACACAACGGTTGTCACCGGAATTGATGTGAGGTATGTAGACCGGCGGATGTTCACCGTCGGTAGCATCATCCAATGGCCCGACGTAAATTACAGTATCTGCCGACAAGTCGCTGCTGGAAGGATCAGGTTCACTGCTACTTGGTTTAGAAGCATCTTCACCGGAACTGCCCCCAGATCCTGCATTGTTATTCGAACTATATTTGACTTTCCGTCGTCGTAGCCTGTGTATTCTTGATGCTAATTGTAGTGTTGTAAGAGTATCGGAGTAGTTTTGAATATTCGGGGATACATGTACAATCATGGCAGTATGGCACGTCAGAGAACCAAGACATTCCTTTAATACATGTGTAAGGTTATGGTCTCGATATGGAAGATGCCGTTGACCATTGAATATAGCTAGTAAAATGTTTCCTAATCCAGATAATGGAATTCCTCCGTTGGCTTTTCCTCTTTCTGAATTTCCTAAGTCAATTAAATGTAATCTGCTTCGGCCTCCAGCAACTGCAAGAAAAATAATAACTCATGTTATTACTATATTTTATACAATTAGTATTATTATTAAATATTTTTATATTTTATGCGATATATGTATTTTGTGTCACTTGTCCCAAACAAAAATTACGAGAATGATACAATCATATTCAATGTTTTTTTAAACGACTAAAACTTAAATCATAGAGAACGTGGATACATAAACCATTAAAAATATTTATTTCCCCACGAAAAGCTACGAAAACAACTTCTGGGTTTGATTGTGCAGAAGGAAAGTTGCGAAAATGTTTTCATAGTACTTTGGGCTTTTAAAGTTCGAAAAAGAGTTACCGAATAAATCATTGAGCATTAAAATAAGGATATGTTTACCAGGATCCTTTTGCTTTATACCAGCTCGTTTTCTTTTTGACCCAAGATTTAGAGTTCAGGATTTCAAGACTTAAAAATCTTGTCTGCTTAGGATATATTATTTATAACAGGAAAAAATATTTTCTGGAAATTAACTAAATTAAAATAAATGTATGCTGTTTAATAGTTTTTAATAATGTATTAAAAAAAATATTATTTCAATTATAACATATTATTTTAATACCTTTTTTAGATGATGTAAGAGTTAAATATTATATTAGTTATAATATTATATAAGTACACTATCACATATTGAGGTGGTTTCAAAATGTGAAACATTTATTATTTTTACCTGCTCCCTTCCCTCCTACACTGTACTGGTAGACATGAAGTGTGTATAGGAGATGACTGTCTTTCCCTTCCTCTTTAGCTCCTCGAGTGGCTAATGCCGCATCCAAGTAAAAGGCAGCCTTTTCAGCACTATGCACCCTCAGTTCTGACTGGTTTTGGAGATGCGTGCCGAAGAGGGGATCGTCACGGAGATATACCCCTGGAGATTGCTCGGTATCTGTTGGAAAATTATTTATTTTTACAAAGGACTACGTTTATATTTTTTTAAGCTTACGTCAAGCTGTAATTATACTCTAACTGATATTAAAAATGGATATAAAAACTTCTCAGAATATTAGTCGTCATTTAAATGTTTGAAAAATGGACACAACATCTGAGAAAATCGTATCTATAACTTAGAAGATGAGCTTCATAAATTGGTATTTAAATATTTTACAGAAATTTTCATAAAATCTAAAGAGCATCTGTGACTAACTTTAAATAGGACTGTGGTTCTGATACACAGGACTGCTACTATGTCTAAAACTGGTTTCGGGAGTGTAAAAAACTTACCATTTTGGTAAGGTGCCAATAAGTCTCTGATTTGGTTGGTGTTAGTGCAAAGCTCCACAGCCGATACCCTGACGGAAAAGCGGGTCCCACACTTGTGTCTTTGCTCCGCAATTCCTCGAAAGAGCCATGATATGGCGCATGGGATGGTTCCTACTGACCCTGGTGCGTCCGGTCGCCCCAACATAGTGTACGACTTGCCTGCAAAAGAAACAATATCCTAAGAAAGATTTTTCTTTGTATCAACTGTTATGGCGTAATAAACACTACAGGCAATAAAAGATTTACGTCTTCTGTATCAAAATAGACCAGAAAAGTCACTCATATTATGCAGCCTGTAATCGTATGTCGTAAGTCTTAAGTAATAAAACGAGTTAAGAAACGCGGTCTTGGTCGGCTGTCTGTTATGCTTTGGAGGGCATGTTAAGTCTATGGTTCCGGTTTTTATTAGTAAATAGCAGTCTCTGAACTAGGTTAAATTCCCGTGAATAGCATAAGAGCATGGCTGACATTTACTTCGCAACTTACTTCCCAATTAATCCGTATTGGAATAGATTGGCAGCCTTGTTGATTACGAGGAGAGACCCTTGTATTGTAGGAGGCGCTAACGGATGGAAGCCTTGCCACTAGCGAATTAGAGTCAATCTAGTAAAGCGAATATGTGAGTCGAGTGCCCACTCCCTAGAAAACTACAACCGGGTTAAAGTTGAATTAGAATAGGCAATTAATTTCTTACAGGAATTATTCGTAAATTACCTAAAGCCATAATAATGAACTACGAGTATCAAACTTCATTGGTCAGACATCTATCAGAGTTTTAGCAGGGCGTATAAACTTATAAAACCTCAAGCAAGGCCTGAACTTATAGCGATATTTATTTAGCATTATATTGCTAAAACTTTGCTAAATTATATTTTGACAGAGTTCTTACGTTTCATGTTGTATGATTTCGTTGAATTTGTTTCATATTCTGCGGGGCGATTTGAGCATAAAAGTGGTATATATATATATAGGTATATATATATTTGCACGTCTGTCTATTACATAATTTAATATATAACGACCCACCAGGCAGCCAGTTTGTCACAAGAAGCATTTTGCAGGTATTTATGAAGGACTTATTTATTCTGAGTTAGTGTTGTGGTGCTTGAGCTGATACTTTTTTATTGTTTTGTCTTGAAGTTGACCGGGCAGGCTTTCAGGTTTTACTTAAGAGAAGTGAGGGCGGGTTACATGTTATGAATGATGTTTGAGTAATATTTAAACATCGTCGTGTGTAATAAAGAAAATTGATTGTGAACGAAATGTATCTGATTAGTTGCGAGACTCCCTTTTCAGTTAGTTGGATCGACAATTCCCAAAATAAGCGGGATGTAGCACTAAGCCAGGTCTCAACGAGACGCGTTTCTCTCGGAAGTTTCATTTAACTGAATCCTTCATTTAATTTGCATTTAAAGCCACAATCCCTTTTGCCATAAGACTCACAATGGTGGTTGAAAGGTCGCCCTTTTTGTCGCCTTATTGTGTTATAACTAAATTAAACCCACGTCTTTTAAATTTTTTATATATTTTTTATTTTTTCAGTTCTAGAATAAGATGTTTGACTGTACTATTTAAAAACTAATTACAGGTTTTATAGATTGTTATATAAAACAATCATTTATAAAACTTTCGGGGTTTCATTTACAAAAGTTTCGGGGGCACATCATTTATTCAGATAATTAGTATCCTAATAGACTAAAATTTTCCATTAGTATTATACTCCTAAATTCGTATTTAATCAAGTAGATTATAAATTAAGTATGAAATCAAGTATGTATATCATTTGACCTGAGATGTTCTGCGCTATCTAGAAAATACAAAAACATATTACTTTCTTTATATCAGATGTTGATCTAAAAATGACTGACGATAACAGAATCGCAGAGTGTATAAGTAATTGTTTATTATGAGATTTAAATTAGATGGTTTGGTTACAAAATTGTATTGGCTGTAGTGCAACCAATTTAATATATACTTTAATTCAAAATTCAAATTCAAAATCATTTAATCATATAGGTATTCAGTAAATACGAGTACACTTATGAACGTCATTTTTTTGCTTCTACCACCGTTCCGAAAAGGTGCTTTAACAATGAGGAGAAGAAACGGCGAAAGGAACTCTTAAACTTCATTATCAAGAGTGCCTCGTGAGATGGTCCCACCTGAGTATTTATTAAACTTTCAATTAACAGCCGCGTCTTCTCCCATTCGGATGCAAATCTCAACTGCGGAAGTTCCCTTGTGGTCTTGATAAATAGTGGAGCAGTTGGATACGATGTGCTCGAATTAGAACTTTGGTGTATTTACTGCGGAAACTTCAATATTTGGTTGTTTTCTAGATGCAACTTTCTCACTACTATAGGACAAGATTGCTTCTGGTTGTGGCTTACAATTAATTAATATTCTGGACTATAAGTTTCATTTTCATTATGAATTAAATACCAACTGCTTTATATTTGATGTTAAAGATATATGTATGTAGACCATATGTGGTTTATGAAAATTGTAATCATTATTTCTGCATTTATGTTTACTTTACTTGCAAATAAATTTTTTCGTGTTAATATCATATCTCGATTTTGATGTTTCACATTTTTGCTTATATTCAAATTTTACAATAGTATAGTTTTGTTGTTCTGTTGTGTTGTTGTAGAAATCTGCGAGAGACTGATTAATTTTTATTTATGTATAAAAAGTAATATATAAAATACTATAAAGGCATGTTGATTTTTAATGCTAACAATGGAAAAGACCATAATTTAAGACTAAAATTGAAAAATAAAATACTTAAAAATATTTCGAAATAGATTTTACAACAACTTTTCGACAGCGTCTCTTCAACAACTCCCTACATATTTTACGGATAAGTAACATACATTAATACACTTTTTCGTCTATTATTAACATTTTTGCTGCTTAAAATAATCTAATCAATTGTAGTGATTACGACTACCGATATGATCCTCGATGGTAAAGTAAATTAATTAAGTAAGAGTCTATTTACTCCTATAAACGTATCAAGTTAGTTCCACTTTATTTTCTTGCGAACATTAAAATAAGTCAAGGCAATTAGTTCACCTAGTGATATATTTCTCTCAAAGCGCATATGCAAAGATCGGAGGTAGCTCGTTATAGTTTAGAAACTTTTCGAAACTCCAATACTTGCGGTTGCCGCGTTTAAGTTTGCAGGAATTTATGATTTTAAATTTTATGAACTATGTGGGAATAGCTAATGTTATTCTTAATTACTTCATATATTCTCCTTTTTATTGCTTGCTTTAAGGTTATTTTGTGTTATAAAATAATGCACCTTTTCTCGGTAGCCAAATGGATTCCGACTATATACTATATCAATTTTTTAGGAAACTTACGTTATATGAAAATTGTTTTTATAAACGAATGAATTTAGTTTAATAATATACTGTGCGTAACTTTTATGTATGTATTAAAATTCTTAATTATTTTTATTACATAAATATAAAGTCAGTTAAACTTAGGATTAAGTTTTGAGTTAAGTTATCAAATATTCTATTGTTTTGTATAAAACAAAGAGAATTAAAATAATAATATTCTGTATAATCTATTAAAATGTAATAATTTTTTTAATTAATTATTACTCCTTATTTTTTGTCTTCGTTGTCTTGGGGGTTACTTATTGTAATGTTAGCTTTTGTTTTTTCTTAAACCTTAAATGATGATGTGATTTTTTTAATTTGAATATCCCATTTCACATCAGTAAAGGATTGACGGTGATGTCAATTGGTAAGCTAATGGGTTCGTTCAAAGTCAAATAGATCTTCTTGAAGCAGAAAAGCAAATAGCGCTTCACTGATCACACGTTAAAATAAAATATAGTATCGTTACCAAGTCCCGCGTGTCCGAAGCAGAAGAGGCAACCATCAGTGCCGTTGATGACGGCATGGATGACGTCAGTGAGCGCACTCGAACAGATCTCCGTCTGGAACAAACACATCGATTTATAATTACCGTTTTTCTTGACAATTTTTATATCGTTTGAAGCCCTAATTTAGTTGTTACATGCTTGAAATATGCCAATTACCGCATTGCCAGCTCTAAAGTAGAATTTATTATATGTGATCAAATTGATACGCAAAAATATACGAAAATTAGCTAAAACAGGCAATGACAAGAAAGAAATTGTTAAGTCTTCCACTAATCTATCTAATACTGCTTGACGAATTCTGAAAATTAATCCCTAAGTCTTGAAAGTATTAAATTCTTGAAAGAGATTAAGCACGATTAGCGGATTTGAATTCCAAAGAATTATGTCATAGAACTTCTATAATTGTATGTAGAAATTGTATGTTAAAACTGTAGATTTATGCTGATATTATATAAGTTTGTCAATAGATATTACTGCTTAATGACACAGTAATCGAGAAGCGTCATAAAAAGTAGCAGCCATTTATTAAAAGCAATCTAAAAAGTTCTTGAAAATTTTCTGTTCGGCGACTTCACTGGAAAAACTCCAATAAGATAAAACAGCTGCCGATAATATAATCGCACGCTAAAATTCTCGAATAGATAGAAGGTGAATTTAATGTTTTGAATAATTTAAGGAAATCCGGCACTTACAACGTGCCCCGTGAAAAGCCAGGCTAAGCACGCTTCCATGATGTTTTCATGGTGTTTTCTTTACCGAGTAAGGGTTCCCAGATAATTAAACGGACTCACAGCAAAGCGTCGAGATTAGATTGGAGGGGTCCCATGGTTTTTGGCAATACGAGACCGGTCTGAAATGGAACTAAAGTCGTGGTTTCATGCATATAGTTGAAACTCTTGTAAGACATTTTGTCCCTTTGGTAGATTTTTTTCAATTTTTGTCTATCTATTAATATTTTTTGATATTTTTTTTTGACCGAAATTTGTCAAAACTATCTGAATTCTATCTGAGTTCTAAGAACTCGAATACAAACATCGTATTCATGTTCTGTTGAGATTAAAACATGTCACGACAAAATATATATCTTAACAAAGGTATAAAGTTTCAAGAAATCGAGAATACCAAAATAATATAATTAAAACAAGGATTCACAATAGGACAAATATGAATCACATGGACATCCTAACTCGGGGATTCGTAACTAGGTGCGGAAATATTGAAATTGTTTTGAATGAGAATTTTAATGAGCATCCCTCCGGTCGCTAATTGGAAACGCTTAGATATGATTCCGACGGTATTTAATCGAATTTACTACTGCCTTTCTAAATATTTTGTTGTGTCCGCACCTTTAATATAGTGTTTGATGGATAACAAATTTAATTAATCAGGATTACCAGTTAATGGCATCGAAGGGCTCCTAATTCGACAGCTTAAATAGTTTGTGTTTAGTCGTAAGAAAGTTAATTGGTGTGCATTTTAAAGGATGTATTGTTTTATTGTTAATTGGAAAGAAAGAAGAATCTTTCTTGCTTCTTTCTGATTGTTAATTAACTTTGCTTGTCAGTCACCATTAACGCCAAGTGTCCATGGCTCGTTTCGACATCTTAGTACTTAGCCTAGGCTTTACTACTTGACACTATTTAATTACAATGCAACCACAATGTAAATGCACTTATGCATGTAATTTTTTGCTTCTATTATCGTTTAGAAAGGATGCTTTAACATTGAGGAGAAAAACGACGAAAAAAACTCTCCAGCACATCCTTTAAAATAACACATAGCTATTACAAAGTTTTAATTTCTGTTATAGGTATTAGTAAGCAGTTCTTGTCATTAATATATTCATCTATCGTTTACTTATAAACTGTGTTTTAACGCGTAGCTTAAAAATTGCAATAGCTAACTCATGTATCAACCAAAGTTGATATATCAACTAAAGTTGGTGCCAAAGAACCATATTTTAAAATGTGACCTTCCTCAGTGCTAACTACAGGACTCAGGGATCTCCATAGGTACGCAACCGGAGTCCTCTGAGCGCGATGCCCCTATCGGGCTCTGCCCGGGACAGACAATATGTCCCGTCCCGCACCGTCCGATCTTAACGATGGTATGCGTCACACATTCGAGCTCCTACTCTTACCGCCACCAACTAAGTGTCTAAATTTATCATATACTCCGAGTGAGTAAAATCAAACGTATCTTCGAAAAATCTTGAGAGCGGGCATAATTTGAACCAAGATGATTTATTGGGGTTATGCATTTTAAAACACTAAACTTTAAATAAAAACAAATGTTGTATGTATATGTACTAAAAACGAATATGCAATATATGTATGCATGTAAGTATGTTTGTCTGTCTGACGGTTTACGTAGCACTATTTATGAAGTGCATACTAGCCTTACGAATTTAAGATTTCGAATAATGTGACAGCTTGCATTGTGTAAAGTTGTCGTTGCTAGGGACTTTGACGGGATTCAATAATAGTGGAAAAGAGATTTGATTCGACGTAAGTATTTAATATTTACTGCATTTGGCGTTTTTATTTATGATCATAATAGAGATTTTGAATTCCTCAATTTAAAATTTTGTACCAGTTAATATACCTCCAACAATACATAGACATGTAAACAATCACTGTGCTGCTGATTTATCACTTTATTCATTCGTAAAATAGTAAATATTTATATACTTATCGAACTTTTTTCAAAGATCACTTGTCCCGTAGCGATTTTCAAATCGTTCACGGAACTCCTGAATTTTTTCCATCGGACGCAAGGACATTAAATCATGACATATCAGTAGATCGACAATAATGCCAGTCAACTGCCACCATACAGGCAAACGGCCAGTTTATACATGTGAACGTGTGTTCCGCAGCTATCCGCTATAACTCAGACGTTGGTGAGCTTAAGAGCTTAACGCGCGTCGCTGGACTGCCAAGCACACAGCGGGCCCTTGTGAACCGCCATAACGCTATTGAGTCCGCAATTGCAAATATTCAAACAGTCAGTAGTTTCTATTTTTAAATTATAATAATCTATATAATAAATAATTACTTCATATTATGTAAATAATAATTTCTAATTATATCTAAATAATAATTTTCCCTTTTTCTTTGTTTCGTTTGTCTATTGGCGAGTTTTGGTGCTATACATAAAAAAAAGGTTCTGTATTAAAACTGTATTTAATTTTAGTTAAGTAGTAGTAATAAATGCTCATACACTCGCCACCAAAAGTAGTCAACGTCCTAACACTTAGTGTGAACTTTGTAGTGGTCGAATTAAACCATTTTTTCATATACCGAAATAATATTGTGGATTGAATAATTGAAAAACGTCTGACGTGTTGTCACTATTTACTTTCAAGACGTGTTAAAGTCGCTATGTGATGCTGAAACAAGTTTCGACCGTCTTAGAAGATGTAAACCGTCGCGTCGTTCATATTGTTATCAACTAGATACATTGAAGTGTTTCATATATTTAATCCCTTTGTTATTAACTTAAATAAGTCTTCACAACATATCAGTCAAGTAATACGACCCAAGCACGCGTATAATTACCTAAATGATCCAAATATCAAATATTAGTCGCTGAATAATACCCAAAATCCCATAATCATTACGTTGGTTGATATAATGTTGATCTCGTTGCCAAAACGGTGAAAATTGAGTGGAATAAATGTTTCGAATGTGAATTAGGGGTGTAATTACACAGGCTACAAATTAAGCTTCGGCAAGTGGCTAAAGCACTGTCCGATATAGAGGATTACGCAATATTAATGGCACCGATGAATGCGGGAGATACATATAGGGAAGAATTACGGTTTGATTAAAAACATGATTTAAATTTGATTTCTATTTTTTTTTTAATTGACTGATCAATTGGACTTTAAGGTCTAAAGTCCATTCTTAAGTCCCAGCCAGCCCCTTTAGCTCGTGATTCACCTTTGCGAACAAGTCGTCGCGTAGCTACCAACCTCCTTCTTGAATCATATGTGGCATATTAATGTGTTCCGTTTACAATATCGAAGAGCTTTAAGAAGTGAATATATTTTTATTGGGCAGATATAGTTTTTCTTACCATTAAATAACATAAGTCATTCTTAAAATTACATGTTTAATATCGAAGATTTAATAAGAGTTTTCACAATATTCCTAATTTTATTTGCGTTTCTTTTAACGCGTTAGTAATGCTTTTGGTGTCAGAGATAGCATGATGATATGTCAATTCATAGTCATCAATCAATTCATAGTCATCAATCAATTCATAGTCATCAATTGCTTTCTCTTTGGTTTGTGGTCATGTCTCATTTATTATTTGCATGCAACACAAAGATCTAACTATGTAGACATTTTATTTTACTTCATCAAATCTGGTCAATCGTGACAATTCAACATACAATTTTATTGCCAACAAAACATCCTCTATATATCATAACGCTGCGTTGCCGGCGCAGTCGTCGCTACCATTAATATCGCTTAATCCCTTTATCTGACGCACGATCCCCGCATAGCCACTTACTGAACCCTAACTTGTCTGGGTTCTACATCCCTTCTTCTATGTGCAAGTTCAGTTCCCCAATATAATATCATTTCAAATCAAATCGATAGACACTCGTGGTAACAACCAAGGAAAAAGAAGTGTGGAAATATACTAAATTTGTTTCTTTAATGAATTTTTCAATGTTTGATTGTTATCTAGTAAAGTCTAGGGAATATTTGATATATTCAATTAATTTTATATAGTAGCTATACTTCTTACTAGACTGTTGATTCTCAATGACACCGTAAAGTGAAAATGAAATTGATTATAATCTTACACGTTTTAAAACGTACTGGCCTTTGACGCAAAATTTTCCAAACTACATATATATTCGTTTCCATTCCCTAAACGAGAACAACATTTTGGTATATACATACATACAGACAGCACCTTGCAAGTTTAAGGATTCAAGTAAATCTGCATTCTGCTGAGCGCAGTTTCAATTCCCTAACGCTGCACGGGGAGGCCTTTCAACAATTTAAACATGAAATTCGCAACCATCTCGGAAATTTTTGAGCATAAAATTCATTTGTATGCTCCTGTCTTACAGCAAAGATGAAAGTAGTTTAAGATAAAAATATTTTTTTTTGTATATGTCTTCGCTCTGAATACAACTAGGTATATTTTGTTATAGTTTGTAGGGCTGACAAAAAGAAAGATGAATCATAGTAAATGGTCAGCATCGCTTATGAGCAAAGGCAACTGTTGTCGTTATTGCAAAAATACTTAGGGTTGGATTCGACTACATTTAGTTGGCCCCATTCTGAGGCCTGCCCCAGAGTGTTCTCGGCTTTAGACACAAATTTGATTCTGCTATCCTCCGCTTACGACTGAGAGATATATAATGATATGTACTGTCATTAATATGCAGAATAAACAACGTAGGAAATAGCACAGACCCTTGCGGAACGCCAGCATTAATAGGTATAATGTCTGAGCAGCAACATCCTCTACGACCATGACTCAGATAATAAGCTGACTATCTCACGGTATAACCAGCTGACTGATCTTGGTGGAAACCGTATCGGTTATCGCTAATTACCTAGTGATTCTCTAAATATCACAGTTCTTATTAATAATTAGCTCCATAATCGCTAACGGACACTAAGATCGCCGTTTTTGGGGATGAAATGAGCAATGGTAACCTTCAATGAAGACGGTACTATACCGGTGGTATAGGATAGCGAGAATAAGCGCCTTGTGAACGGAGTCAATTCAGGAGCGTATGTCTTTCCCACTACAGCCGGAATGCCATCCATCACACTTGATTTTTTGACGTCGAGAGATCGTGGTCATTTAAATAGTATAAAAGTTAGATATAACTTTTTTATTAGTTTCTTTTTCCTTTGACTACAGAAATATAATCTTCCAGCCTTAGGTGGTACTTAAAGATCATCAAAAAAATTTTATGTCACAATGTTATGTCAATCAAAAATTATTGTGTTAGGAGAGTGACATTCCTAGTACTCGTAGGAGAGTAACGGTTTTCATAGCGTAGTTTTAAACTTGGTACATCCGTTAGGTGTCTATTCAAATCATATGGGTGGTTTAATTTCATGCATTAGGAATTTTTTTAAAACCACATCATCTTCCCCTTATCTCGTTGCCACCATCTCTTCAGAGCCGCTCGTTTATCTTTTGTAATACGACAGCTGAATGAAGCACTTCGCGACGTCAGTGGCGCGCTTGTCAACGACCCAAGTTAGAAAATTATGCGATAATAGAATTCTTCCAGCAGCCTCTTATTACAAATAATTTACTTGGAGTTTATGTCACGGTGTTATTTCGTTGAGGTCACGAAAACATTTCTGCACTAATCTTTTAATCTTATACGTGTTTTCAAATTTTCGTTTATGAGCACGAATTCAACCAATTAGCGGCGCGTTGCACAGCAGCAGTTTATGCTTGTTACTGAGGCGGCCTGGTGCATAATAAAATACGGTGAACCAATGTGGATTGGTTGAAATATTGGTGGCAAACATAGATTATATATTAGTAAAGCAATCATAGCTCCTTGGATTATGTAATTGTGTGTTGTGTAAATTTAATTAAGCCACCCAAAGTTTTCAAAATCGGACGGTTGACCGCTAAAGAAAAATATTTGCTATGCGATGTTCTGAAAAACATATTAAGTGATTGGACTTTCTTCAACCATCTGAATTCGAGTGAAATCAATTTACGACCACTGCGAGGCCCGGTCTATCTTCACAACAAACGTGGTATCATTTGGTGTCACTTGGATATTAAAGCAACGATGCTATGATCACAACTTATAACTGTCCAATTACTATACTCGAATCTTTCATAACAAGGGGGGTTAATGCGGAATCCAATAATAAAACAGAACTGGCACACACTAAATCTCCACCCCAGCATGAGTATCAATGAAATGTGTCACCATGGCCACGTCCTTACTCTGTGACCCAATATTTATGAAGTGATGCGAGTGAGTTTACGACAACGGTAATAAAACAAAAGCTTCACGGTTTTATGGTGATGAAAGTTAATTTACTTTATTTTTATTCCTATATGCTATAGCTGTTGCTACAGCGCCACGGTATACCGTAGTACAGTAACTGTGATGACTGGTTAAAAATCTGGGAAACACATCAAGTTGAATTTCGAAAATACTGACTTATGAACGTAATTATTCACATGGAAAGACAAAATCTATTTAAGTGAATATATACTACAATTCAAATTTATAGGTTTTTTGCTCTGCCCTATTATTGTCAATTCTTTTAACATCCGCATTAAGTTAAAAGACGCCGTTATATTTATCGTTAATTACAATCAGTATTGATAATTAAATATCAAAAAATTATATTTTTTAGCTTTACAATGCGAGTGACATTGTTCGTAAGCGAAATCTTGTTTCGTGTTGTTACTCATAGCAGAACTGTTGATAAATCAGCAGTTTTTACGTATCCTTTAAAAATCATATGTCAATATAATTATCTGAACCTTATAAGAACATCAGTTACCATTTCGGTTTTTAGTTCAAATACACTGGAACAAATGAATTTAGCATTCGCCAACGGTAATTGCTTCGGCCGTTCCATTAAGTGCGGCTTTAGTAACTGCGCCGTGGTTTTCAGTTGTTAAAAACAGCGAAGTCCATATCAATTATTTTCGAACAATAAACAATACTAAAATTATTACTCTCAGTGGATCGTATATTACTTCTATGGGAATAAGAAATGTAAGTTCATCTGCAACTGTTAGACTTCTAGAAAGGAACTTTTAGAGGCCCTTTGAGATGACACTATTTTTCACTGAGCGAGGGAAAAACCAGCGCGTTCATATAGTGTACCCGATGTGCCCCAATTTCCCAGTCAATTATAAAAAGGTACTAATTGCGAATCGGACTCTAGGATTAAATCGGCATAAATAAGGTTACAGTTTAATAAAGCTCACTTTACAAACAAAAAACAATTCCCAAAATGCTCCTTGTATATAATTATAAGATAAACTTAGTGTATTTTAAAACATAGTTCAGTAACTTAGACCCGGTCGGAAGAAAAGTTTCATGTAATATTATTCTTTATTTTCCGCCAGGGAGACTGCGATACGGCGCTCCGAGAACATCCGCCACTAAAGGATAATTCTTATTTTTAAAACCTGCGAAGTAGGTCATTTTAAACAGTTGGGTTACAGTTTATGTTAGTATTATATACTGGCATACTCTCCTGAAATTCTTTAGAGGATTCATTTCTAAAATAAAAAGTTAGATCAGTTACAGAATTCTTTAGTTTTTTATCGGCTTCTTGAAATTTTTATTGCATAGCTGAAGTTTTACGATGGAAAATAACTTATGTATTATCTATAGGACATGCAGATAGATATGCTAAAGAGCTGACGAGTAATCTTGAATCAAAGTAAAATAGAATTTATTATATCTGCATTGTATAATTATTGAAGAAGTAACCCGTTGCATTCTATTGCTGGTAAGTAGAAAAACTAACGTGATATAACGCGATGCAAGAACATAAGTTATGGTTGCATTTCCGTAAGGCTGTCGCTATCGTTTGGAATAGTTAGTTTTTCATTTATTTTATTTGATAGTCCCGTTTTACCAAGCTACATCATTTTGCAGCGCGTTGCTTGTAGGGCACTGCCTAATAAGACGTGTCTATGATAAGACGGGAAACTTACTTGAGAATCATCCTGTGAGAAGATGGCGTCGAAAGCGAACATCTTCGGCGCGGCCACTCCAACCTTCCGGTCTTCGGGAGCGGTGGTAGCTGGTGCGGTTTCACAGAGCGTTACTTGCTTCTTGCGCTTGTCTAATGAGAAAGTTTGCGTGCCGCTCGTGAAAGGTCCTTCGCCTGATGCACCGACTCGAAGCATCACTTTTACCTATAACAAGGGAATACAACATTACATAACGACTTATAAAATTCAGATCTCAGTTTTCTCTTACGTTAAGAGCTTCTGCATCAACACTCATTGCTTATTGGCAGATGTCATACCTACGCATTATAAAAATAGAGAATTTTAAAATTTCTGCATACCCGTATTCTATCGAAGTTTCTCTTCAAAGAAGCTTATGCAGAGTTTAGATTGAAAGTTTTTCTCATATTATCTCAGAAACTAATTATAAAGAGTACTTTAAAGTTTTTATTATAAGTACTAAGACGTGACTTATCAAAATTATAAAGATATAGAGAGTTCTCAAAGTATCTGTGTTCTATCAACGTTTTCACTTAAAGAGTCTTATGCAAAATATAATCAGAACGTATTTTTGAGAGAACCTTGAAAGCTATGTTAAATTTATTTTAAAAAGATATCAAAATGATCTCCTCTGGTGTTCTTCTAAATTAACTTGCTGGGATTTAAATGAAATATTTTTCATTTCATTTCCAAGTCTTTCAATCTTGTAGGTATATCAATGTGTGCTAGTAATTTCTGAGCAAATTTGAAACGCGCAACCCAAACGAAATTAGAGAAACCATTTAACGTTGTTCTCCGCCACAAGAAGCTTATTGCATTGCTGTTACTGTGTATAAATGGAGCTTGTATGAAATAGGAATAATTGTAGGAATCGTTTAAAGGAGATGATAAATTGTATGCCTGATGATTTCCTTACAATAACATTATTAGATTTGAAAGTTTTTCAAGAAAGTAACTTTGTGTGTCCGATATATTTTTTTTATGTTGAAAAATAGGCCCTAGGCCGGGGGTGTGAGAGTGTCAACGTTTATTTATTTATTTAATGACATCTTTTCACCAAACATTACATGTAATTGTCAATGTACTGAGATGTTCTCTTCGGATTTTCAGTACTCCTTATTTAAACTACTCCTTTGCGTACTAAAGCGCGTCAAATTACCTTAAGACATAAATTCTTCCCCTAATTCCTTAACTATGCGGCATCTGCTCCCATCTTATTAAACACTAAAATAGTTAAAGCGAGTGAGTGCGCTACGTGATTAGTTACATAATTCAGGCCGCGTCTCGCAAATCACTACCGACTACTGTCAGGCAATTACATGGGAATTAATTACACCTGCTTGTCGACTTGAGTTAGCAACCATGGTGGATCGTGGATATGGGCGGCGTAATATTGAAGTTAACAAGGCACGATGCGAAGTTACGAAGTACATACTTGACGGAAGTGAAAGAAATTTTGTACAATTTCTTGGCTTTTGTGGACGTTGGTTTTGGACAACTTCGACTTTTGTGGACTAAGACTTTGACGATTTTCGGTGACTTCAAACTTAAACTACTTTAAAAGCTTTTCCTCATTTTATGCTTTCGAATTAGAGCGCATAGAAAAGTTTCATTCAGTATGAATTTTGTTTTCTTTAGATCTTTAGATCAGACTACAATACAGGAAAGAGTTGCGCAAAAGTGGGTAAGGTAGCATGGTGCCTTCAACATAACATACGCCAGCTCACGTCGCCTCGTCGGTGGGAATTCTTTATTTGACACAATAGTTACAGTTTAGGCTGAAATACCGTCGCTGCCTAAAATAAGTGAATAATCCTAATCCCTACAAGCTCAGTAGACACACATCAAAGCTTCCGGTATGTCACGATTATCATGAGAATCCAACAAAAAGACTGGGTAAAGAGGATAACAAAATTTTAAGAAATCTAAGCAGCAATAGGACCCATTAATATTCAAATCCCATTCAGCAAGTACAATTCCATTAGCGCCCCAATCAAGGAAGCAGCAGTTTACATCGAATTACTCGCTTATAATATTAATCTTGTAATTAGCGAATTTCGGACTAATAATAAACCTAATATACCATTGCCTGTAGTTATGGCGTTGTAATCGTATTTAACAGATACGACATGACTCCGATCAAATTTTGCCAAAGAAATTTTCGAGGAAGATGTTATTCTGTGATGTTTACTGGAAGAGCTGAGAAATATCTATGCTTGATAGTGATATTATACTGAAAGATATTTATGTGATATCCGCCAACGTGGCCAAGAACGTAAGATACGATTATAAGGTTACTTTTCGTATATTGAGAAAAACCTGTGTTCAGGCATGTGATAAAATATAGGTTCACAATTAACAGTAAATAAAAAGTTATCATTAAAATGTTGCGATGACAACTGGATGAAGTCGTGAGCTTACATAGCGAGATATATAATGCGAGATACATAGAATATAGATATAGATGGTACAGATATAGATGAAATTATAATCTCCTTATTTTGAAAGTCGTAATCGTACAGTATAAAGGTACAATTAGACTTACGTGCGTAGCTTGGTTGATTACCGATTGAGAAATTCCATTGTGCGATTACTGATTACGCACATAGGCGTGTCACTAATTTACCAAATGTACTTCCAGCGAATAATAAATTAAGAGAGACTGTAACATGGTTTATACTAAACGTGTTACTATTTAATGAATAATCCCAAATTCGTTATAGACAATACAGAACGGTAATAAATAAATCTGGCGTCGGATTACGAATGAATAAGCATTTTGAATTAATAACAGCATTCTTCTTCAATCTCAATATTTGATGATTCAGTCAGTCACTTAATGTACCATCGCATGATTCTAATGTTGTTATTCTTACATCTAGTACAGACTGCATTGCGGAGAATTATTGACGGTTGACTTATTTTCTTAAAGTAGCCTACTCTATGGTCAAGGTTGTGATTTGCTGGTTACACTGTGGAAGCGTAGCGGACGTTTATTCCTGACTCACTAAGTTACTAATTCAAAGGACTCGTTAACAATGTGGCGTTAACCACAAAAACGTAGGCTGCCACAGAGTTCAACAACAGCAGCTGCCAATCACATGGAGGTCGGCTGACTAGTCAAACGCTCCACTGACTTTCAGTTGCAATGAAATCTATCACAAATTTCGGCCAGCGACATTGTTCGTTATAGGGTAACATATACATACACATTCTACGATTTTGAAAGTAGATCTGTCGTTGTGGAACCCCACTTCGAAACATGCATCTTTAATTTTTAACTTAACATTAATATTAAAGCAAGTGTTGATGCTTGCTGAAAGAAAATATTCGTAGAGAATGTTAAGGCGGTTAATTAACTCTTGGGATCTAGCATTTAACTTTCCGCTTGTGGTCTTAGTTGTTATACTGATGGATATTTGTAAAGCCTCAAGAAAAATAGTACTATTTAAGAAGATCAAAATTGTATAACATTGTTACTCCGAAGTAATTTCTCGCTTCATGCTTGATTTAACAGGATACGTGATACATCTGTCATAAGCAAATGTTCAAAAATTCTTTGAAATTTCAATAAGGTTTAATTCAATGTAATTCTTCCTCTTATTTCATTGTCAATTGACACTGACAGAACTAATCCATTGAGATTTAGCCTGCGTGTTGTATAAATTTATGAGCTTTCGGCTAGCAGCGCATCAGGAATGCGGGCGTTCCAAATATCAATAGCCGGCAATATATCACCAGAAGACCTATCGGCTTGTCTATTTGCTTTGGACATAAAATAACGGTCTGTTCGTCAGTTGTCTTAATCTATAAAACTGTACTTAGGTACTGCAGCAGCTGGGTAGAGTACACTTTAAAGCCCCTCATTTGGGTCATCACCCTTGCAGTGAAACCCAAAAGAACTATAGCTATGCAACATTCGCAAATTCATATAAATAATACACATTCACCACACATAAATGTCTACTTTAAAGCTGGGCGCCGACGCTGTTTGGCAGCGATATCGCTGCGACTGCGTCAGTGGGATTTTGGGATTTACTCGTCAACGGCACAGCAGCGTTCTGGACGTTGGAATTGAATTAATGCCGCACTTCACTTTCAGTATGCAACGATAGGAACATACTAGTAATCAGTATCTTTTTAGGGATCTATCTATACATCGGATGGAAAAAGTGAATCCTTGTTATCGTACGTTTGTTTATCTGTTCTAATCCTATTTTCTCCAAATGCATAAGACACATGGTAATGCCCAATGAAGAAATGGTTGAAGAAAGAGTTAAATTAATATTAAATCACTGCACAACGATCTGCGAGCACAATTTCACATAGGACATGCGTAGCACCTCCCCACTCCCATAAAGGAAACATACACTTATAATAAATAAAAGTATATTCCAACGTACATGCCACCGTCAACACGTGTTTCGCCCTGAAACGGAGCATCATCGGAATGCTGACCGCAAAGTAACGCCTGTTTAATAACAACCTAATCGCAGTGTTAAATGTAATATGTATATGGAAAAGAGCGACGTATCAAAGGAAGAAAGTCGCTATAAGGAATATAACCTGCATATGAGTCTATAGAATCAGCCACCAAATGACTCGCCGTGTTCCGACTGGGAGTCTGAATGCCAGTAGGTATTTTCCTTTTTTCTTCTTATTCCTTGGCCGACAACGCAACAGTGATTGATGCTTTTAGTGTTACTAATGTCCATGGGCGATGACCACTTACCATCAGGTGGCTCGGCTGCTCGTTTTTCGACTATTATACATAAATATATATGTATATTCTGTCCTAAACTAACAAAAAATCAAAACTCTTTCAATAATTACATGTAAAGAGGTCGTGCATATATTGGAATCCGATCAATGCGAGCACGATTCGCGCTTGACCTTGTTATTGCATTAGCACATTAAACATACATAACATATTACATTGTCGGCAGTGGTCGTAAAATCGTATGCAATTACACCGTATTATTACGCTAGCGCCAATAAAGATCACGTTTTTGCTGCACAGTAATGTGCTTTTAAATTACAATGTATTTTGGTCATGAATTTTATTGGTAATAAAAATGTAGGTACAAAGGCAGTTTGTCTAGTTTAAAATTATCGTCACATTTACTCAATTTTCAGTGAAGCATTTTGCTTCCTTAAACCTTATGTTCAAGGGTAGATCGATAAGATAACCTTAATATTATAACCATAAGGAATTGTGAGTTAATTGAGGTTACTTTTTTGGTTTATATGTGACGTATGAAAGCACGGCTTGTAGGTGAATAATAATATTAAATAATGTGTAGACGATACATCGATGACGCTTGATGGAAATAATAGCGACGCAAGGGGTTTGTATGAAAGTAATTTGTAATTATAATAATAATAAATAAACGTTTACACACTCACACCCCCGCACTAGGATTCCTTGTATTGCGGGCGGCATGGACATACACAAACATGACATCACAAACACACATGACTTGACAATAAACATTTATCTGTCACATAAATGTCTGCCCAGGCCGGGAATCGAACCCGGGACCTCTGACTCGGCAGACAGGGTCACTACCAACTGGGCTATGAGGACATTATTATTATTAGAATTATGAAATTATTAAAATTTGGTTTAAAAGATGTGTTGAGAATTTATTTTTCCGCAATGGTCAATGATTTTCTAAACTCATGATAGTAGAAACAAAAAATTACAAGCACTAATGTATGTACAAAATAAATTACTGATTGATTTTGAATTTAATTTTTTTGGATAAAACATTCATAGGTACCGTAGAAAAAAGGTAATTTATAAAATAACTATTTTTATTAAAAAAAATACTACATTTGAAGAAAGTCTTAACAGCCTTATTTATCTGTTAACCTAATATGCTACTAAATCATAAAAAACATTATTTGTATATATTTGTATTTTGTTCGTATAAAAAACAATGCAAAATCCAAAATTCGCTGGCATACACAAAACTCATTGATCACGATTACCCAAAGCTCCCCATATTCCTTTACACAATTACCAGGTAAATTCCATTATATCTTACAAGACGGGCCTTATACCATTACGGAAGAATGACAAACAGTCTGAGAGGCTCGGAAAAAACAAATCCTCTTGTCAACACGCGAAATAACGTCTTCAGGGACGCCATTTTTCTTCTGCCGTCGTAAACAAGAACTCATTTGGCCGTGACAGAGATTAAAATTATCTCGCAATGGAATTTAAAATCCCAGAAGTTAAACAAGGTAAAAACTTAATTGACACGGTACATAAATATTTATCGAAGGTCCTTTTACAAATGCCATTATTGTTTACTAGTAACGCGCTGTGGTTTCGCTTCGGGAAACTGGATTTGCATTCACAAAATAGTATCGTTGCAAAATAGTATCAGTAGTTTTATAATTTTTATCTAATGTCGTATACCTTTCTTACCTTAACCTTTCTTGTAAATCTGTTTATGTATTAGTAAAAACCCTATGAAAATAGTTGCTGCAGTTTTTGACTTCATTTATTATTTTTAGTTTGAGTTTATCGTATTTAGAGACGCAGAAAATTTATTTTATACTACATATAAGTATATTAAATTTATACTACATAACCTATGGTATCCTTTTCTACCAGTCAGCCTTATATTCACACAAACTCAGAAAATATGCACTCTCTTTATAATATTAGTATAGACAATCGTAATTAAGTTTTAAAAGACTTAAAACTTAAGTTTATGATTATATTAACAAGAAAAATACTTTAACGATTAATGACAAATTATACTTCAGAGATACGAAACCGTCCGATTATATATTTATCTAGCAGATACACCCATATTGCGTAAAATAATGAGAGAGAATTGGCAGATATCACTGCTAGTACTAGACTTAGACTACCCCTGAAAGGCGCAACTCGAAATGGTCCTGAGCCTTCCTAATATAATAATATGTTATTAAAACAAACAGTTTTACTTATTCCTATGAAAGAACAGGGGGAACAAATCAACATCTTAAACTTCATCAACACTTACCATCAGGTAGATTTGTTGTCAAGCAATACCTTATCTTAAATAAAATAAAAACACAGAAAACTAACCCGTGGACCATCGTCAATTCAAAAATTTTCACAAAAGTAACGTTTGCCAGGAAAACGGCTGAAATTAAATCACAAAATCAAAATATCGAACTACAACCTTTAAACGTAGATACCATGCAACAAACTTCTTTCCCGTGATCACCGACCCGACGCCACCCTAAATTTTAACGCACAGGAATGCTGTTTCATTATTCGGCTTCATTTTATGCATGAATTGTTACCATTGCTATGTCACCCTGTCCTAATTTACATCGATTATAAGTGTCATATGATAGAACCATTGATGTGAGTAAATTCAATGAAGCGATTTCAAAAGCGAAATTGGGTAGGGTGTTATGAAGATGGTGAGATAGAGCCATTAGTTATTTATTTCTTTTAACAGTTATCAAACGTGTAGACGCGGAACAGGTCGTCGATGTGACCACGGACATTATTGCCGCCGCCGGAAGACACAGTATTGAACCTGGCCGAACAATGCGACCTGAACACATTTAAAATATTCTGTGGCTGATTCTAGAAGGATAGCTGGGCAAGTAAAGAACCCTACCGTCATGTATGTCTTAAGGTTTAAAATCGATGGTACAGAGCCCAGTCATCTCCGACATGAGAGACTAGTGCCTTTTCTTCGTCCGTTGTCTGTGCGTCGTACTCCACGAATAAAAGAGGTTGACTTGGATGCTAGGATGAATGGAGTTCCTTGCACTCGATTCAAAAATGTGCTTTAACATTGAGGAGAAGAAACGGCGAAAGAAACTTCTCAGCACACCTTTAAAACAACACACGGCAATTACAAAGTTAGTGTTAACCTGCGCGGAACCGGTTTCGACATTTATACCCAGGCATCCGTGTTATTAATATATTCATCTATACCATAATATTTTTTACTTATAAGCCGTATTTTACCGCGTCGCTTAAAAGTTCCAATGGGTAACTCATGTATCAACTTTGGAACCTTATTATAAAAACAAACTCCAAGCCCAATAATGAAAGAACGCTGAACCTTTCAAAGGCGACATGAAGACGTAACCCAATTATGTATATTTCTTGTTTCATGTTTGTATCATTTTTCTGCTTGTACATATTTTTGTTGGAGTGAATACTAAATTACTATAAATATATTGACTGACGATGAGTATACCTATTCCTCAAATTTTTCCCTTAAAGGCCCACGTGACTTTAATATAAATATATTCTGCAATTCAAATATTGAATTAATGTCCGCTGATTTACCCACTCTATTAGGATACTATAAGATATAAGACTATGGAAATAGACAAAATAAACAAGTCTAGCTGTCTCTACGTACAAAACGTACGTCTTATCTTTCTAACAGTGTATACATACCCTAATAAATTTACCTGGGAGAGCCGATATATGGACCAACACATATAATTCGTAACGTGATTATATTCTCATTAATACAATTAATAAGTAATTAATTATAACTCATAATTGTAATTAATCTCGTTTAGATGAATGTGATTATATTTCACAGTTATACTGAGTAATCGTGAAATTACGGAATTATTTTTCAGTCGTGTTACATTAAATGGTTTAATTATATGCACGAATGCGTATAACCTCGGTTATTGCAGCCCGTGGCCCGATTCTACGCTGGGGTGGTTTGAATTTTCTACAGGAGAAATTTGTACATATGTAGCTATAGGGTAGCTATAGGTTTTTGAGAATATTTTGTCCGTTTTTGTTTGGCTTCTATAATACGTATATTTTTAGTTTCCCTAAAAATGATGTAAAAATATAAACAATAATGTATTTTTAGGTTTAGTATATGCTTAGGATGAATGAATGACATGAATCAGACTTCATTCTGACTATCCATAGATTCTTTAAGAGAGGAAAACAACAAAAAAAATTTAACGTGCTGGAAAATTAAATTAAAAATTGCCCGAACTGGAACTGGATTCCAAGAATCTTGGAAGATGAAAAACTTGTCATAAAATGTATTACAGACGTCGCAGCAAAATAAATCTACTAATTCAGCTTTAAATATGAGGCTGTTGCTTCTATGGATAAAGCATCATATTAAATTTGTGTTTTTTAAGATCCGAAATATGCAATATCTATTGTATCGATCGGGTATAACGTTCCTTCGTTATCCAAATGAGAAACATCAACATCTTTTTATCATGTATCCAGTTTACGACAGGTTCCTGAAATTTTACGGTTTGCTAATCAATCAGTATTCAGATACACTTCATGGGACTGCGGGCGCAAATAAATTTGTCGTTCGACGCAGTTTATCAGCGATACCCAGTTGAGGACCGGGAATTTATCGGTGCCTTATTTATGTTGTTTGCTTTCATCGATATCTACCAGTCTGTAGAAAGCCTTTGATGTACACACATAATGCAACACGAGGACTAGTGCCTGAACATTAATGAATTTTGGTACATAGTTTTGGTCTTCTCAATCTGTTGCATCATTACGATATATATTTCTTTGAGACTGGCAAAATCATTAATCAATTAATCTATACATGCCCGTTTAAAACAAAAGTATCTCATCTATAAGTCTAAACTGTGCATGCGATTATAATAACATTGTATTTTGGAATTTAAAATTTTATCATCCTCATAGCCCTTAGGCTTGCGTCGGTTGAAAGGGTTCAACCGAAATAGAACACACTTCGAATCGAAACGCAAAAACCCTTAAAAAATTGCTTTAACTTAGAACTAAATATACCAATAGTCTTTTTACACCAACAGACAATAAACGAACAGACGGGATACCTGATGGTAAGTGGTCACCGCCGCGCTTGGACGTTCGTAGCAATAAAGTAATCATAGACGCGATGCCGCGCAAGAAAGAACCATAGTTTATGAATGGTTCTCTGTCTGCAAGTGCAATCAAAGACGATAAAAACCTTTTACGGTACGATCTACAAAGAGATATGTAGGTAGTCAGACAGGTACAATCCTCTGCCAAACTGCTCAAGGAGCATCAGGTTTAAACCGAGCGACCTCCAACAGGAGGGATTTCGAGTCATAGCCACATCAGTGTTTATTTTTGCTTGGAGGTAAAGCAAAGATGTATAAACCTTGTAATAAATATGAATAAGTGTAAGTCTCAAATTTACGTAGACGTGTTCAAATTCGTGAGGGAAGCGTTTAAGGTAAGTTCAAAGGGGATGTGGTACGCGCCTGAAATAACTTCATCCGAACTAAAATAGCTCAGCTATAATAAGTTCCCCGCGACTAAAAGGTCCAATTAACGTTTGGTGTACATTAAATCACGGCATACGCTGTACGATGAATGGGCGTATCCAGCCCTTGAATTATGTAAATCGTCTTTGGCGGTTAACATCGTAATATTGTAAGCGACACTTAAGTTCCTTCTTTGAGAATCTGGTAGAACGTACTAGAAGGGGCTGGGATGTAGTTAATGTGTACGTGGAGCAAGTAAGTGTAATAGATATTAAATTAATAATATTCAATTTTTGTTAAGTTTATAAGGCGTGTTAATGTCCGACATTAATACTGAATGATTCTTGAATGTCAAATACGTGCTACTGTATATGTAACGGCTTCATTACATTTAATCTCACTAAATATTTTGTGTACTTAAAGGTACATTAAGTTCTTATACACTGTTGTTGTGGTTTTTTCTTTCTTATTTGGTGTTAGCGTCTTCTATAGAACTACAGATAACAATCACAATGGAATGCACGCTATATGTAACAAAAAACATAAACATGTATTTCAAAGACTGGCGCATCCAGCACCCAATGAGCCTAAAAATTCTTACAATGAAGATGGTATCTGAGCCGCCATAAATTCGGAGAGGCGTGCCGCGGGCGTGAAGCTCAGGTGAAAATTATCAAAGGGGAGCACCAGATTTAAACCAAACAGTTCGCGGCACCCGTCCGCGCTCGCAATATAAACGGCGGGTTATCGTCTACAGACTATAAAATATTATGAGCGTAGCGATGCCGCTTCCAGTAGCCGCGAGGGAACTATAAAGTGTGTTCAATTTTACGTCGCTACCGAAGTGTGTAAATGATTCGTTCGACGGATGGGGCTGAAAATATGGTTGTTATATTTTTTGCACATGGAGTGACGAGTGCGTCATCTTGGTAATCGTGTAAGGATCGAAGAGGAAGTACGTTTTACTTGTAGAAGTTATACATTTATTTCATCATAGCTACCTTGATTTAAGAGGGCTCATTAAGTTGTGTCATGGTACTTGGTTATAAGCTTCATATTAATACTCATTTCATTTCAACTATTAATGGAGTTCATCAAAGTTAGTCACATTGGACAATTTGGTTTATACATATATATGCACGTATATTATTTATTCATTAATATCATCCTATTAGTAATAAATGAAATTGTTAAGTTCATCAAAAAAATTGAAGAGCAGTTTGTTTTATTTCCCTAGTTGTTTTGCTTTACTAAGTTAGTTATATATAGTTAGTTATATATAGTTAGTTATATATAGTTAGTTATATATAGTTAGTTATAAAGTTAATTGTCTTTGCATATAATAGAAAACTTAATTCTCTGTCCCTTTGGCTGAACACAAAAATTATAAAAAATGCCTGATAAAAAGGAGTAAAGATTGTTTTGGGTGCGGATTCTATTTATATACTAATGTAATTGGATAATTGACAAATTAAAGCGACGAAGGGTTACTTATTTGAGAGTACAAATAATTGAAGAATTTATAATCTCACATGTCTCACACATTGAGTACGGCCAAAAATACAGCTATAGTGGTATTCACACCATTAGCAGAGCCTTTCATTAATTAAGTTGTTCTGGAATACCAGCACCTCAAAAGTTTAACAACCGCGAGCGGTAAACTAGTAACGAGTTGAACCTCTAATATTTTTATTTGAACTGTAACGGGTGCTGGCGACTTTTGTGTTTTACGTTGATACTTTGGCCTTATCTCACCTTAACCTTGTGAGTCATGATTACGACGAAACTGTGGGCACGGGATAACTCTTGACAGTTGACACTTGAGAGAGTAATGACAGTTGAGCCTGTCAACTTACGTCTAATTCGTATACGTTTTCTCTGTCAATATTTATACCAGGTTAAAGGTATTAGACCACAAAGTGTTACTTTTACCGAGTGGTAAAAAAATAATATCTTTTACTCTTACGCAGTGAAGCGAATTGACAAAGCAAGTGCCTAAAATACTCTGAATTCATTAAAAAGAAGTCATCAGCGGAGAATCTTAAAAGGGTTGAACTCAATTACCATTTACTAGAATAATTGCTTAAATTAAATCAGAATTGAATACGCAAGCGGTACGCAATGTTCCACAATTGATAGTGGAAGGAAATTTGAGAGGGACGGAGCCCAACGACCTCATAAACTCGAGAAAAATAAAATGGCACTTCACTTAAATTATCCTGAGGTGCCATCAACGTGGAGACCGCTTCTCTTATCCGCATTATAGCAATTGAGGCATGTCTTTATAAACGACCACGACGCTAAAATGTTCTTCTCCTTTTACGATTTTTATATTAACATATTTTTAATTTAGATTCGGCTTTAATGTCCGAGTAGCTTATATTATATTGAACCGTTATTCTGACGTAAGTCGTTAAATGCAAAAATTTTAAAAGATTCTTTTAGTTCAGGACAAATTTTCCCATTTTCATCTTTTGATCAATAATAATCCACAAAAAAAAAATCTAAGAGACGAGATGTAACGATTCCTTACTTTATTTAAGCATTGTACAAACATGTCACTGTTTCAAATGACATTACTCTGAAACAGTGACTGAACCAACCAACCGAAAGTTCATGGGTTGGATTATCGAATTTATGTCACAGATAATTTTCAGACCTTGGTTATGTGTTAATTGTCATTGTGTATATTTGTGATATTATATAGATATGCTACATGAATCGCAATCAAGCCGTGTATGGGTGTGTCTATTTAATTTACAATATTCACAGAACTATGGAGGACGGTTACAAAGACCTTAAGTTTGTTAAAAAAACACGTCATGTTCTTATTAAAATATTTGTCGTTAGGTATCGTAGTCGTGACCAATAAAGATTCGTCATAAGCATTTACTGGAGATAAATATGTAATATTCTTGCCATGGCTCTGCGATAAATATGCTTCCTTTGATATCTCCATAAGAAGCTTCAGTTACGGCCGTAAAGGTACCATTAATAAGTGATTTTACGGTGGCTTTATTGCTGATTGTCTGCCCCAGAATGATGTAAAAATTCTACATAAGCTTTTAGATTCCATAGCTCTTCTTTGAGAGTTATGTCTAAAAAAAAGTTGCAAGAATATTTTATTAAACGTAATGACCATATTCAATATCATATTTGTGTAAGTCGTATCAGATCCTGTAGTGACCATGAAAATGGTTTTGAAATGGTATGATAATCTGTTACAGATGTGTTTTCCTCGTTTATAGCAGATGTAGCATGATATATAAGAGTATAATTTTATTGATTTAATAATGTCACACTTGGTGTATTAATGAAGATTGTGAGATGTAGTGAATGTAGGTTGAAATGGATATGTGTCAATTGTCAATATTTTAAAATACATACTTGTAGATATACTCGTACATGTACATGCGGAAAGTAATCTCCTGAACCACGTCACCTGTTTGGAAAGTGCTTTTAGCATTTGAAATTTGCGTTCTTCTGTATAGACATATACATATATCCTATTCATCAAGAACGAAGTCAGGGCAGGCCGCTACTATTAAATGAAATAATCAAACCAAAACCGAGGACGAAATAATTTCGTAAAATTAGTCGGAGCCGACGCGACGCCAATATAACCTTCACCTTCCGGCAAAAATTTGATTTAAAGTTTGCATTAGTTATCGTTTAGGTAGGGCTCTCAGTTTTTAGTTATTAGTTAACAAAAACACATTCCATGTTTGCAAATTAAATTAATACTAATGACGGTCATTATGAATATTTTCGAAAACGAAATAGATGACAATGTTGTGTTAGCGATGAAAAAATGATAATTCAATAAAGTAAATATTATGACACTCTACATTGGTATTCCAAACAAAGAATTTGCTTAGTAAATTTAAAGCCATAAATATAATTTGTATAATTATAATATGTTCATTTATTAGGTACCCTTTAAATATGAAATCCATATGTATGCAGGGTTGTAAATATTTCTAGTAAAATGAAAATTAATCCAATATTTAAATATATTTAATTGAATGACCAATGGGTGCTCATGGGTGGCATTGTATCAACTTGAGCTTATGAGCCAACCTCCCCCACTCGTGGTGCATCTTGCTCAACAGCGAAAGAGGCTATAACAAACGATCTTCCTGTTGAAGGCCACTAGGCTTTGTAATACCGAATTTAATCCCGATGGAGCATGCATGGTGATACGGTATTTTGCCTACCTGGCTAGCTTACCCACTCTTCTTCAAAAACGACCGTGACATGCTTTTGACTGTGAAACGTTTCATGTATCGCTATCTCTCAGTGTAAGAAAGAGGTTTCGCTTGATTGGAGATTATTTTATTTGTAGACAACAAGTTGCTAATAAGTCTACTATTTCCACACAGCTACTTGGCGACCAGACGGATGAACTTGTAAATTTAAATCACTGAGTGTAGAGAGTTGCGGCAAGTTTAAGCAACTTGTGACAAATTGGATTACGTCCGAGCCACAGTGACACGATAGCTGCATACGCGATGCTGTTTGCTCACCAGCTGGCGTCTCTGCATCAACTGTACTGCAGAATACACTAGAGAGGTTTTGTTTTACTGCATACTAGTCATCAAAGGCCCGCACCGTCGTATGTAAATGACCGGATCCAGTTCGAGCTATTAAGCGCTGTCTCCTATACAAATGTACTGTTTACCTAAATATATCATTTCTCAAATCGTTGAACATAATATGATCTCTTACAGATGCATTAACTACTGGTATTGTATAAATGAAGATATAGAAAATTAAAGATGATAATGTAAAATTTTCGAATGTCCAAAATATTGCTTATCTTTTTGGAAAGGTGATTTTAGGCGAGAAGACATGGAGGAAGAATCTCTGCTGAATATATTTTGAAATAAATATGAAATTAATGTGTAGTAGTTTTAATATCGTCATATTAAATAAATATATAGCTATTATCCTGAGCGATGTCTCTTTTTACTGGACAAAAGTAAAAGAACGTTTAAATATATAATTGATCAAAACACTCCAAAATGTCGAAATATGAATATAATATATATTATTCGATAAAAATTTCACAAAATTCTTAATTCATCAAATTTGACTAATCAAAGAATGTAGATAGGAGGTGGAAGAAAAATTTAAAGTGAAAAGGCAAAATATACTCATTACGAGAATACTCCTCAGACAGCAAACAGTTTGCTTACTTGAGACAGGGCAAGTACGGATAATTAGAAACTTTATATCAAAAGACGAGGGTGAGAAATGTCGCCAAAATATTGAATATGAAATGCTGAGAATGTAAGGATTGGGACGGCAGTCTACTAAAATTATGCATCTATTGTATTTTCTCTTTCAAATATTCGTGCATTGGGGATATGAGGATGTTAAGATTAGGGATAGTTAAAACTAATCACAATGGTTTATTAACGAGTATTAGCATGTAATGAATCTGACGATTGTGTCTTCATCTGCGTGCATACGGTTATTTATCTAGATACTCTCAATGTTAAAATTAATCGAATTCATCTCATTTCTTTTAATTTTGATATTTTTTCACAATATGGCACTGAAAATTATTTTAGAAATTTGTCATTGGTATCACTTTTTCATTGCGTTTGTTACAATTTAAGGAAAACGAGTTTTCATCGAATGATCGAGATTAAACGTACCTTAGATTATTTTTAGGAATGACTACCACGCGCTCGCGCGTTTGTATTTGTGTATATGTACAGATTTGCGTCTGTATAATTAATTAAAAAAATACATGTCATAGAATGTCTCTGGGACATATTAACTATGCACATTTTTAAAGGTTATTTTAAAATAAAGGTTCCATCGAAACAATCGAAAGTAAAAAGGAAAATTTCTTTTCCAAAATTGTCTCTTTCAATTTACTTTCTGAAATAGTATTATGAAAACATACTCTGTCATGAATATTACATTGATGTCTTATAATATAAAGCGAATAAAGATTGGAGACTTCCATCAGCAATTTCGAATGCTGTTGAAGACGTTTCCAATTGGCTCAATTGTATTTCGATTTTCCGCCAATAACCCCAAAATTTTAAGGTTTCTAGCAAACAAAGAGTTTGGAACTGGCAATAAACTTAAAATACAGTGCGCAGCTAGGCTAACATGCTCTGCTTGTTATTTAGTGAGAGGGGAAGTCTGGACGCTTACCAGACAATTCGTAATTCGATTTCGAGTAACTTAAAGACATTAGGTATTGCGCTTCGAACTGTGATGGAGGCTGAGATGATGATATTTGGAACCTCGAATGTTAAATCATTTTTGTATGCTCACGTACATGTACATATGTATGAGTTATGTTATACATTTTATATTAATTATATTTTTATATCAAAACAAACGTATAATTTAATTTTTCAGATCAATAACTCGAAAGAGCTACAACTTACCTTGTATAAACCTTGTTCTTATGTCCTTAAAAAATATCCAGAATAAAAGTAATGTTGAGAAGAAAATTTTTTTTCAGCATTCAGCATTATATGTAATGTAAACTAAAACACGAATGAAAACGAAAGTAACCCCTTACAAACAGAAAATAAGGGACTCATCAGAAGATGAATTTTATATGAAAATTTCTTCAAAAGAGGAAACTTTATAAGGTATTGCCAATGTTATAAAGTATACCTTTAACATAATTAATCTTTAATTGGAGATAGGTAACAGAAGCTCTGTTGAAACATCTCTGCTTGCAGATTCAGTTGACCTTAAATTTACATCTTTATTGTCATATCGAGCTTTTCTTACAATTTCTTTAAAACATATAAAGAAGTCACCATCCCTAACGATTGTTACAAGGAAGTTTCGAGAGCCATTACGTGACTAAGCGCGAACAGGAGGGACACTTCTTCCGGGCCACAAATTAAACAAGTTTTGAATTCGAAGCCAGTCGGTGCAAAAGTTAATTATTAGTTAAACGCCGTCCTGATGTCAGTTTGGCTCTCGACAGGTGGGTAACGTTGACTTCGGAATATTGTTTAGTTGGCAAACATTGTGAGTAAATTGTTCAGAGTTACGAGGACATTTCGAAACAACCGTTGGTTTAGCGCGAATTAATTACAACCTATTTGAAGCTAGGTTTGCTGAAAACTAACTGTATTTTGACAAAATTTACCTCATTGCTGCGGGAGAGGATGGTAGGTACAGGGGATTTCACTTATCCTGGAGTCTAAGCCAACTTCTCCTATTGAGCAACGGAGGTACAAGGGATTTCATCTATCCTGGTGTCTAATCCAACTTCTTCTTTTAAGCAACGGAGGTACAAAGGATTTCATCTATCCTGGAGTCTCAGCCAACTTCTTCTATTAAGCAACGGATAGCCCCTCCTGTAGAAAATCGTTGGGCTCCGTATCAGCTAGCTTACTCTTCTTACGGGTTGCAGAAACTGACTATTTTGCAATAGCCCGATGTTCCTGCACTTTGAAGAAATTATCAAACAATCGAGGGGAGTTGATACGAATAATCCGCGCAACTTCGAAGAACAATATTATTGTTTCCCGTACAAATAACAGAGCAGAGAGACTTCGCTCTTCTTCGATATAATTTGCCAAAAGTCGGGGAACTTATGGGTACGGAAGTTCCAATAATAATATATTACACGAGGAGATACGGCGAATTGAACTTAGGAATGGAAAAATTGTCATTTTGCTACATGATAATACAAAATATATGATATACCGGCCAATAAAATAATCGTTGTGTATAAAATCTGTGTCACTGGGCCGTAATATATGAGGAATTCCGTCTACGAGCATTAAAAGGAATGGGTTAATTTTAAGACGTTGGTTCTTACTTAAATCAACTAGGTTAGGTTTAAAATATAGGATTTACATCTAGGTACATTACCCAGATTATTAAATCTAAATTGTTATACATGATAAATATATGAATAGTGTTAGTGATGAATGAAATCAGAAATAATTTCCTAGTAATAAAGATAGTTAAGTACTCAGAAATTTATTTTAATTTTACAAAAAACAGGTACTACGCAAAATTATAATTGAAGTGATATCTATAACCGCGACATTTCTTTCAAGTTCATTTAGTTAATAAGTTTAATGTTATACAGTTGGTTATTATTGTGAAGTAATTTGCACATACGCCTTTTAGATCTTAACAATATGAGTAGATTTTTGCAATATAATGGTTTTGTAACTTTTTAAAGTGTTAAAGTATCAACCTGATGGTATAACAAGTTTACCACAAAATCCTTTTTAGGTTTTGACCAGCTGAACCGTTGGATGTTAGGTAGACTCCAACCGACTTTATTGTCAAACTAATTCCATTCACGTCTTGCTTAGTGTTATTTTTATCACTCAATTTCTATACAAAATCTTTCCATTATAGTTTGTCTGTTACATATACATCCTTGGCTACCTAGAAGTACGCACGAAAAAAGTTCGCTTTCTACATTATAATTTACCAACCCGGTACAAAGGTCTGCGTGAAAAGTTTCGACGAAAAATGTACGTGTGGCGCATACAAAAGATCTACAGCGAGGCAATGAGTTGCGAGTTTCAAACATTCGAATGAAAAATTCGTGAGTTTCAAAATACTCGTGGGTGTTCGTTTCGATATTGTTAAAATTGTTCAAAAGATTAAAGATTGAGTAACTTTGCCAATTATTGAGTAAAAAGTCTATTTGTTAAACGACAGAATTGATCTCGTGGAGGTCATGTAAAATATAATTTGTCCCTGGACTCAAGATATAGAAAACAATCAAGAATTGAGAAAATATTTATATCAAAATTTTTAAGTTCGAAATTCGAAATTAACACCTTTTCAACAACTATTACTTAGATCACTGTCCGGTTCTTTTAATGTTAAACATTTTGCAACCCAATATTTCAGATTATAATCTTCATTATTTGTTTTATATTAGATTGGATATTTGTTACTAATATTACTGACATGATTGTAATTGAATTATATCACATATATAACAACAACTGAATAAATTCTACGGACACCAGTGTTACACATTTCGATACTATGAAAGAAGTACTTTTGAACTAACATTCACCGAACAGCTGAAAACTTGCCTCGTTAATAAGTTGGCTCAAATATTCCCCTATTGATGGCAGCTGAGATGCATCATAACCAGAATATTTCCTGTGTATTGGCAGCAAAAGTTTATATCTTCCCTAAAGGGAAAACCCCGAAATATGTATAACAAAAATTGTAAAAAATATTACAGTCAGTTGAAGCATTGATTCTTTCCTACAAATTGTATTTCAGTTCATCATTATAACCTATAATAATTCCACTACTCGCTCGGGTCTTCTTTCTCTCTCTTAAAAGAAAAGACAAGTTCTTGTGTTTGTCATATCCTATTTTCTCCAAATATACTGAACAGAAAAAGTTGAGAATTGAGCAATTTAAATTTAATAAATATTCACTTAATAACAAACCAAAAAAATTAAGATTTTGGAGGTAACTTTAGGAGATAAATATATACAAAAAATATATTTTCTCAATTGACATACAAAATGAAACTTTTCTTCGTTTAAGAACTATGATGTTCATAAATTTTAATATTCTTTGTTGAACTTATTGCCGGATAGAAGACACGAAAAGGCTTTGTCATAGGGGAAAAATAATATTACAAATAATGTTATTTTAGCAAAGGTCACTGAGTATTTATAAAATATTAACACTTAGAAATTACTAACATTAATGGAACAATTCATGAATTTTATACAAAGAAAAATCAATGTGAGGAAGGTGAAAATATTTTAAAAATTTTGTGTAAAAAATATAAAAAAGTAATTGTATTTGTGGAGATAACAATATTGATATCTTAGTACCAAATTCTTACTCCGGTAAGGTTCATTAATTTATTAAAGTCATAAAATTTTGATTATAAATTTATTGAACTTATGAGGTTCATCGTCTTCATCATTGGGTACTTGCTAAAATAATACCCTTTGTCAATTGTAATTTTAATATTAAAATTAAATTCACGTTACCAAATGTATGAAAGGTTCCAATTCAAATTTATATGAAAAAGGAAGTGCTTTAACTAGTAAATTTAACAAAAATTCTTGTCCTTTTATAGACTTTGTCTTTATTACAATGCAGGCCTCATGTTGAAAACTTGTCAGGCAGACTTAGTTCCGCTCCTTATGTTGTTACGGAGCCGAAGCTGTTGTGGAAACTGACGTGGAAACAGCAAGATTAGTTTATTTAAGGTACTGTCACATTGTAGTATCCTATAGTCTTCTGTTGTGGGGCTCAGCTTCTGATATTGAGAAAAATTTTATATTACAGAAATGAGTAGTACGCGCTATTTACAACCCCACGCCTAGGAACTCTCTAACAGATCTCTTTAAAGAAATCGATATATTAACTGTTGTGTCACACTATATTTTAGATTTTATTATCTACATTCAGATAACGTTATGTACTTTAAAATACTCTGATAGTTCTCTTAAGAATAGTGATGTTCACAACATTATTATTAGGAGTATAGTTAACTTAATTGTATCAAATTTGAGACTTAGCATAAATGGTGGCTCTTTCACGGGTAGGTGTATGTGTAAAAATCTATCTATACATATAATAAAATTCTAACTGATCGCATTCTGTACCTGAAGGATATATAACAAAAACTATTACAGTCGACTTTATTAACGGAACCCAAAACAAGAGTTGTTAGTAATTTTGTCTGTTTGTTTGTGCGTTTGTTGACGATAATCTCAGAAATAGCGTAACCGATTATGATATGGTTTTCACTAATGTATTGCGAAATGCATCACTTAATATATAAAGTTCTTTTCATTGCAATCCGTCACTAAATAAAAAGTTATAAATTAATATATGTATTCCTAATTCATAGAACAAGAAAAACCCAGTCTTAAAACTATCGTACACTTACAAACTAGTCAGTTACTTTAAAGACTGCTTGGACACAAGCTTAATATATGTATAGCCATAGTAGTAGCATGTGAGTTCTGTAAGTGTGGCTAAGAAAAATCCCTTGAGAGGTTCTTGCTGCTTCTTGAAGTTCTCTTGCTTCTTCTGTTGATGCGATCGCTTGGTTTGACTTTCAAAAAGTGTTTGTAAAAACCACCTCCGGAAAAATAAATTCGATATCATTTGTAAATATCGCGGTGACTTATATAATTTTATAGCTGTTAAACTAATAATATTAAAAAATAAATGCAACTCATTATACATTGTAATTTCATTCAAAATTATCAGAATAATCATAAAAAACAACATTATTTATGAAGGTTATAGCGCGTTTAATTTTATTAAAAATAAATAATGTAGACCCTTCAGCGACAAGTCTGTGGTCTGTACTTTCAAAATCGGAAGGGTTTACGAGCGGACACGTTTTACGAATACTCCGGCATCATTAAGTCCTGACCAATGCGGACGAGTAGCAAAGAAGTTTCCTCAATTGTGGCCCGGAAACAGTTAAAGTCGAGAGTTATTAAGTTAGTTCGAGGATTTAGTTTAGGATTGGTTAGTCGCGATGTTACTACGAAACTATCTGCATATTTTACACCATCGTCAAAGGAAACTATGGTAAGGTTGCTGTAAATCTTAATCTAGTGCGAATTGTTGACCCAATTCCGACTTTATCGCACCCGGTGGTAACATTAAACATGAAGCATGTAATTGTAGCTGTTCATTCTGGTGTTGTTTAGAGCATTTAAAATTTGTAATAGTACTTGTTCAAAATGGCTCATTCCAAATATTTTAAATGGGGAATCACAAAAGTACGTACTAGCAAATTTCAAAATTAAAGTTTAAAGCTAAGCAATTTTCTAAAATTTTAAACCAAAATTAATGAATTCAAAACAGAGCAACTATGTAAATTGCACATTTTGTAATAGTTTTTATAAACACGACGGTGTCTACTCTTAATAACACAGGGATACCTAGTTTGGTTTAAAAACCTAATTTTTACCACTTTATATTTTACATGGTAAATTTTGAAAAATTTTCAAAGTTCAGAAATAATTCAAGACTGTAACTTATACAGAGCATTGTTACCGTTATATCTGTTCATGAAACGTTAAATTACTGCAATAACAAATTAACTCTCTGGTGCTCAGGAACGTCAACTTGATATACTCGTATATAATGTCAGTTCCAATTCTCGTTTTGATTTTCTTTGAAAATCTTTTGCTGTATAAACAATTCAACTTTGAAACTCCCTCCCGGTTTACTTTAGAAATGTTTGTAATAGGTTGAATTGAGACGAATATAATTATTTAGGTATTATAAATACACGTGCATGTCATTTTTCTCATTTAACCGACACGGATTTAAAACGACAGCGTCAACTTAGTTCAATTTAAAATATGCCGGGTGCTAATGATTTTTATATTTTATATCTATATTTCGAAACTATCTCGCCATATATATGATCTATCTATATATATCATAAAATTATACTTTAAAACGTACAAATCGCCGTTGAATGGAACGTGGAATTAGTCTTCTGTCTATAGTTTGTTGAAGAGTACGGTAATATGCGTTTTGTCGCGTGTGGATCTTCAGCGCCTAACAAATATATAGATAAGAGAGCCTAAGAAAAAGAGCAATGAAAAGGCTACAGTGAGAAAATTAAAATTAAACAGCATTACAACAGAGTTGCTATTTGTTACGTTAATACGGCGGCGGACACGAAAACTCCATAACTATCCTTTATTCAAATTTATAGTCCCGCACTTTAACCGCCTTGTTTCACGCTGAAAGGGCGAACTACGAGAGCTGCGCTATATTATCGTCGAAAAACTATTATTACTTCGTCGTAAAAAATATTTTAATATGTTTATAGCGCGTATAAACGTTTTTTGTTTCCCATAAACATCCCAAGACGCGCTGGAGAAAACTACGTTGTAACATAATGACAGTAGAGAGACATGGTAACATTTTTCCGTTTAATTCAGTCGATGGAACTACAGGGAGTATTTTTTATTATTTCCACTGCTAGACTAGAAGAACTAATCGAAAAAGACCTGTAAGAACAGTCATTACAAGACACTGGCACTCCATCACGTCTTGTTTATTGCCAAGGTAAGATTATTTGTAAACGCCACTGTGGTCGGAAAATTCGACGTTCGAGCTATTAATCTGGATTGACCTTAAAGTCGACTAACCTGAAATAAGCGCGGACAAAATATTATCATTTGAGTGAACATAAATACCTAATACCTGTGAATAAGTCTAACCCACAGCCGTAGTTTTGTATACCGTTAGCAAAACTTTTGTGAGTATGTAATATCTTACGTCTTCAACGTAAGATTAAAAAAAAACCCACAGCCGTATTATCGCTTGTGTCAATTGTAACAACACGGTGTAGAATATGATATTGAACTACGCTGTAAAACTTTTAAGTGGTGACATCTACATCAATTCATACTGCAATTTATAGAGTTTACATTTACGTAGACGGGATAACATTCGATACCACATAATCGCCATCATACTGGCTATTTGAGTTTCGAGCAACCTTATGGTCACTTAAAAGTTGATCATAACCTGATAAAATTTTAGCTTTATTGAGCGCTTGTCAAGAATCGATCGAAGGGTAAATCAAGTAATTCCTGACGGTAAAAGATCATTGTCATTATCGTATGAATAATGTCAGAGGATATTTTCACAAGTTTATTTAAGAATACTTCACCAAGAATACTTCAGTTCGAAGTTTAATAAGTGGAAGTGAAAATTGTTTATGATAGAAATTCATCAACATGATTTCTTTGTAACATTATTTTTTTTATTATTTGAGTTAATCTTACTCGCTTACTATATAACAAGTCCACACTACTCGTATTCTGTTGCTCATGAGACCATTGAACTTTGCGACCGCAATTCGCACTTCCGCGGAACTAATATCGTACACCTCTAGTGTAAATAATTTTGCACTTGTTGTTTCATTGTCTTTTGGGAAGCATGCGGTATGAGAAATTATTTATTGAAAGATTTACGTGTGTATGCATTTTTTTATTTTGTTCCTAATAAGGGAGTCGTACGTTGGCGTAGTTTCTATCTGGAAATACGTGGTCAATGCGATAGTTGGTCGTTGCGCTGTGCAATTTCATAAAACTTGGTGATGGGTTTTTTCTAGTGTGAAATTAGAAAAACGTGCAGAAGGATTACCTGATGATAAATGGTCACCATGACTTGGATAAATATGGGCTACCGAAGAGGGTTTATGAAAACAACGCCAGCTCTGGAGGAGATTCGTTATTAAATTGATTTTCAAGAATATAGCTCTTTGGGAATAATTTTGTATGAAACTCTTGCCACAATTTGTAGGTAGTTGGCAAAAGGATCGTGAAAAGCAACATTAAGGGATGGGAGAACATTTTCCGTAAAGGAATATACCTAGCTAGGGGATTATACCCGAAGAGAGACAGTGCTCCAATTGTTCTATATTGTCGCACTTTGTACCGGCCAGTTCCTCAGAACATTCAAGATTGTTAACATCAAATTGAGAGGAAGAGAGGAAATATTCATTGGACGAATCATTTGTACTTGGTGGCCACTGCCCTATTGCTAATCAAATAGAAAGTGACGATCCTACTTCTTATGACTCTCAAACTTTACAATCAAAACTAAGAAAAGATTCAAAGGTTGATTTTAGTTGATAACTATCGCCGAACGGCTATGAAAGATTTTATTGAGCCGTAATCCCACATAAATCAGAATCATCCCAGAAAAACTGCGCATCTATTGAATAGTTCATTTCTTTATACCAATTCACGGTTATGATCCTCGGTCACTCATAATTTTCGTCTTTCATTTAGCGCACTACTAAATGTGCACACGAATCCTAATAACTCTTAGTTAAATGTATTATATCGTCCTTATTATTCGTATTTTTATACCCGTGAGACCAATGCTTTTATTTTTATTTTAGCACGAGCACACCTAATAATGTGCACACTGGCGCATAGAATATTTATTGGTGACGATATCCTCGTACTATTAGAATTTCAGATAGACCATCAATTAAGTTTAAAAATGTTATTACATATCTACATATTTTTGTGATCGAACTTATGTGCACTTACGTTAGGAGTAGATATTTTGGAATGGATGGATGAAATCTTGCCTGTAACAGCAATTTCTAATAGAAAATCAATAAACTATAAATGTAATTATTATGTAGTTCTTCAAATATGGTCCTATTATTTCAAATACATCTATAGAGTACCCACCTGTTGGAGTATACAGTATGGAGTATATAGAAACAAAATTGATATTGTACATGCCGCCAACGTTTAAGGAACTACAATATGGTGCGCATGCGACGTTCTATTTTATCTGTGACGCGCCTAAGACCGTTTTTGACTCTGCGACGGAACGTGGTAACGCGGGATGCATAACTTCCATACTTTTGCCAGTTATAATAAAAATTCCAGCCATGAATTTAAATAAATAATTAATTTAACATTTACGGTTTGTTCAATAGTGGACAAATTTTACCCGTTACCGGAAATATGGTAAACATATGCAGGCATTTTATATTGTTTCACGTGAAAATTTTAACTAAAGATTTTCGTTTAAATTGTGCAAATATTTAATGAATATTATGTTTATTTTTCAACATTGAAGTTCAGTAGTTTCGGAGATAAAAGACTGTAACTGATTAACCGCGACTGATTCCGGAAGTGTTCCGATTTTTGATTGTATGCACGGAACGATAAATAGGGAATTGATGAAAAAATAGTGACATACAATTATTTCCACAGCGTAAACGTTACACATATCGTGTAGCACAACGAGAACAATGTTACCGTGTTGACCTTTTGTTGTTTATTCGTTCAGTTCATGCCCGAGCACGCGCCGACAAAAGAAAATGTAATGTGTATAAAATGTACGTTCCATTACACAAATTTATGTAGAAGTAACTTAATGGAGGTATTGCGATAAACTTAGGTTTCTTATAGGAGAGTATTTTGTGTATATAAAACTTTAGTTATGTTATACTATTCTATTAAAGTAGCTGAGCTGAAAAGAATAGCAATTTTCGGGTGCGTTTAGTTGCCTCAGAACATGATGGCCATAAAGATAAATTAATAGTGAGTGTCTATTGCGAATAAAAAAGATGATACGACGATATGCTTAAAATCATTTGTACACACATATTTTGTGACTATTACTGTAACTATTTATTAAGAAAAATATAAATCCGATATTGGCTGTACGATTACATTGTACGTTAAATTAGTACCCACAAATTAAGCTGGGTTTTGTAATAATAAATAAAATAAAAAGCGGAGTTGTGGTTATACATACATAAAACATATATACACGAACAAAGAACCTACGTCGATAGTAACATAATGCTAACAGAGGGTGCAATTATTAAGCCCAATTTTTCGAAGGATTCGAATAAGTTTTCAACGTAGTTTTCAACTCGGATTTGAATAATGGTATTCTTTCGACCTGTAAGTTGGCATAAGAAAAGCTCGGCTTTACGTAACGTCATCGACTTTCCTATTCGAGTTCACTGTATGTCGAAGTTAAATTGAGCGCTGGAATACTTTTAAATATTTTCTTGAAAAAAAATAATAATATCGAGCTGGGTCTGCATTTATAAGTAAATAAAATTTAATAAATTAAAGGTATAAATAAGGGATGTTTCCCAGGGCTAGTTTAGTTATATTAAAGTGAAACTTCTTAGAGGAAAAATATAATTCCGATGCCCCAGAAGGAAAACAGAGAGACTAATACATTCAATATAAAGCGATCGATTATGCTGGTGTGAGATCGATTAAATTCGAAGTCTCTACCAAACTTTTGGACATTGAAATAGATTTATACTGAAATTGGCAAAACCATATAGAAAATATTTTCTCTAAAATCAATAGATTCGTCTATATTTTATTCCAAACAACACTTATGGCATATGATGGCTATGTATGCTTCTCATCTGTGGTACGGATTAATTATCTGGGGTACCTCGACAAAGTCACGAATTTATGGTACAGAAAAAAGAGTGCGGGCTATCGTGGGTGCACCGCCTCCTTGAAAATCATACCGCCCACTACTTAAAGAATTTGACATATTGTCGTTGCTATGCATGTTCATTTATGTGGTAGGTTATTTTGTAAAACACATAATGGCAAATTTGATTAAAGTAGCAGGTGTGGTGGGCCCAAAAAGCTAGTCAAAATTTTAATGAAAACTAGCCTTCTGCACGTGTGTGCGTATTTATAACTAGTTCCCAGGTGAACTAAAAATATGCCTGTTACAAAATTTAATAAAAAATATTTGAATTATTCTTGTGACATTGTTTTTATTCAATATTTCTAATATTATACCAATATAATTTTATTTATGTATTGTATGACATTGTACTTAATTAACTTATTGTATTTCATTAATTAAAATATAATTGTGTTATGCTGCTAATAATAATCTTGTAATTTAAAAATGTAAAGAAATTATTTGATTATATTTATGTTGATATTGCATGCCAAGATTGACTAAATATGTGTGAAGATTGTGATTATATTGGTATCTTTTTTTTATATTGGTATCTTTTGTTATGTCGCAGGGGAATCCATTTACGGATGATATCCAGGACGCCCGGGTGGCAGTCCTAGACCTATGTCGGACTCGGCACTTTGGGAGTGCAACACCGTCTTAAACCCCTGCGGGAGCCTTCAGCCGCTTTAATTGGAGGGTCCGGGATCTGCAGGCAACAGGATCCCTCCAGCGACAGGCTGGCCTCGGCGAAAAGGCCAGACTTCTCCTCCATGGGGACCGTCCGGCTCACCTCTGAACAGTCCCAACGACGCCGTGTCTAGCAGGGCCGGGATCCCATCCCGGCCCGACACGGGCACAGGGGCGTTACTGGAGGCGCATTAAGTAGCGCCTCCTACGCACCCCCGTTCGTCGCCCGCGGATGGAGGCCACGTCGGCGGCCTCCTCTCTCACCCGCTCGTCGGCCTCCTTCTGGGACATTACTGTCTCGCAGAAGGAGACCATCGCCTTCCAGGACTCGTCGTCGCCGAGCATCGCGGTGATGATTATATTGGTATCATGTTAGATGAAATAAAGTGATAAATTATAAAATTAATATTTATCATTGTGTTTTCTGATTATTTACGTTTATATTCTGAAGGTCTAAATCAAATTCAGAATTAGTATCTAGCGACCTCGATTAGGTCGGACAGTGGCGACTGCGTCGTTCATAGATCAGCATGGTTAGCCGCGAACAAGGAGGATTTGTTTGGAATCAACGATCAAAGAGGTCCCTGGCTCTTTAAAGTGTAAAAGCAACCAAAACCAACTTTTTTGCCGAACCAAATCCTCACGGTAGAAATAGCAGGCATCCGAACCGTACGAGGAAGTTGATATACGAATAAACAAGATAAGCTGCATCGTTAGAACACTGCCCGTATATTTCGCTGTCACCGAGAAGACCACGGCGGCAATCGATGCCGGTTCGTCGAATGCGGTCTATATGTAAAGCTGTCTTAAGCAGAAAGCCTTTTGTGCTTCTATTATAAATGCGTTTGAATTTAGTCGAATATGTTCTCCTGAATGTATTTGTTCTCCTGAATTAAACATTATGTAATTTTTTTATCTTTAACACATTACAATGTGTTCCTACTCGTAGATGGTTACAGTTGTATTGCAGTGGCAACTTAAAAACGGACTCATCGCAGATCACTCATCGGATGGATACAATAGGAGGCTACATGAACTATAGGATTATTACGGGCAAAAGTTTCGAAGTGAATTGTACCTATACAAAATTATAACATGTTATATGGTTACAGCTGCCAAATCGGCAATCTGGCCGCGTGAAGGTTGCCATGGAAGAACTCAGTTACCAGGGACGCGAAAAAAAGAAGAAAGAAGAAAGCTGTAAACCTTCTTGTTAAGTGTCTTCCAAGACTACAGTCGCACCAATTAAACTGGTAAATAATACTCCAATTATGTTCAAATAATGTTGAACTTAAGTACTGAAGAGTCCAGCGATTTATCAAAAAGGTATCCTAGCGCCATTACTTCTTCCGCTGATGAGCTAGGTGCAATATGCGTTTGCGAAGTTGGTTTGGACTCAAAGATTAAACGAGCCCCAAAGACCCCGGTTGTATAGTATTATGTTTAAAATAACTATAATAGTAATAATTTTATTGGTCACAATTTGAAAGCATTTTGTAAATTGATAATGGATAGATAGGAATGGATACCATACTAGGATATCCTGTGTGGTAACAGTACTCTTCCAAGTGTTCATACTCGTATTGTTATTTTTCGATAAACGAGCAGTCAAGCCACATGATGTTAAGTGATCATCTCTGCACGTACACCTACCAGAAAAGAGCGTTCATCACATTCGTTCGTTTTCCTATAGACTCTATGATATGTGGAGCCCCTTACGCCCACTAGTTTATTTACATAATGTGAGCTTTCTATTAAGTATATTATAAATATTAAACGTGAAAGGTAAATTGAAACTAAAATCAATGGTCGAAGATAAATCGAAGACACATTACCCATAAATTCAACATCGTTTTATGAATCAACTTAGATTTATATCCGAGGCTTTACCGTAGAAAAACGTTGACCGAGCTGCACATTTTATCCATGCCACAACAGGTAACATAATATGAACGCAGTTAGCATCTTGAAGGGTGCTCCCTTTGTGGCTTTGAAGCACACAATGTTACCATTGTGGCTGCTTTAGTTGACCTGGTTCCTGATATAAGAATGTCCTTAACCAAACGATGGCGTAGTTTGATGTTCGAAAAGTGTTTGTGAAAACCAACTTTGAATAGATATTATTTCATTTCATTTCAAATGTCATTTAAAGCCCGGACATAACATAGACATTTTACTGATTATAACACGTGTCTATTTGTACCAACATTGTAAACATTCTCAGTGGTATATACTGTTTAATGATACCGAAGCAAAATTTACTCGCAAAATTACAATATTTGATTGCCTGTACCGCGTATATGATGATTTCGATATGAATGTGAAGAGTACAATTTCGAGCAGTCATAACCACGCTGAAGGAAGACTGACAGAACCAAAAAATATTTTATGAAAGTTGATAACAATTTTAAAGGCCAGACAGAGAAAAAATTTGATTTAATTTTAGCTTTGAGTTATTAAATTTAGTAATATCATGGAAATAATGTTTTATGCATATATACATATTTTGTCACCCATTTTGTATCCTTAGAATCGATATATCTTATTGTTGAATAAAATATTTTGAAGTATCCTAGATGTTAATCCTTATTATCAATAAAAACGTGTCAAGTAGCATCTCAATTTGTTCATTGGTTTGTATCAGATACTGGCCCCATCTAGTGAAGAGTCTCGGATTCATTACCCACCCATTCACCTGTTTCGTGTTTGTGATGTCTCATTTGTATATGTCCATGTAACTCATAACGCAGAATGCTCCTTATTACGGAAATGTGTGTGAATAAATTGTAATTTTTACAATAAAAAATGTAGATAAAACGTTCCGATATAGTTCAATAGTAATATAATATTAATAAAGATCATAACTAGGACATTATTCAAAAGGCTTATAAAATTATATTTAAATAACGGCTCCTTTCATCGGCTGACTTCGTTGGGACTTAAAAGATTATTATATTTACAGAATATATAGTCTATGTCCTTGGGATAACCTGTCCTTATAAGGGTAAAATAATTTTTTAGACAGGTGCGGTGGTTCCGCAGATTTTCCGTATATACACAAACGCACAAAATTCGCACTCCTTCTTTATAATATTAGTATGGATAATATTAAATTGTAACCACGGTCCGTACTATGTTTCTTGTTAATAGAATTAATTTTTAAATGTAACATTTCCATTCAGAATGGAGCAGAGCAGAACTATTATGATCTTGGTGAGCTGTTTCCAGAAGAAAGCACTCCCTGCTTCCTTGTGCTCATAAGACAATGCAATATTAAAATTTAATATTCATCATGTTTAGATATGCAAGAACATTTCTCGTAGAATAAATAAAGTAGATTAGATGAATCTTAAGGATTCTGTATTTGATGGAAGCGAGGATTTTGTAATTTTGCACTATAGAAAAGAAAAGCTCACTCACGTTCATACATTCAGACTAGGATTCCCGTTTTGCGAGTGGCATGGACACACACAATAAGAAATTACAAATACTCACGACCCGAGAACAAATATTTATTTGTCACATAAATATGTCACATGAAAAACTTCTTGGGAGTTTCATGCCGCTTCTTCTTCCGGCACCACTCAAGCTAGGGATTTGTTGAAGCGATGGCGTAGTTTGACGTTCGAAAAGTGTTTGTATAAACCAACTTCGAATAAATATTATTTCATTTCATATGTGCTCTGGACAGGAATCGAACCTGGAACCCCTCGCGCGGCAGATAGTCATTTGAGTTACAAGATCGTCAAATGTGATTGTAGCCCGAAAGTCTCTTTCGGAAATGAAATGTATTTACCATTACAGATCGTAGCAGAACTATTGAATACATAAGTCACTATTCAATAGTGAACCAGGTGAGATGTTCTGGGTGAGATCTCAAATCTAAGCAATAGATTATAATTCTCAAGTCTTCGATGTTTATAATTTTATTTTATGGACACAATATAGCATACATACATACCTAAACACTACAAGAAATCTTAGTGCTGGAGTATTTGTGTGCGTTATTAATTTTATGTAAAACGTTGGTATGCGCAGGTGGGGCCCATAATAAGTATATTCGCTTGATAAGTTCTTCTCCATTTAATATTTAACAACCCATATGGTACAATAGTTACCATGATGTATTCAGAGGGTTCTGGATTCGAATCCCAGCGAGACAGAAATTTGATTGAGTTTAAATTTTCGTTTTTGTTCTTCGACTTTGTGTTGTTATCCATGACGGTTACGACACAAGGAGCCCAAGTGTCAGTTTAAAAAAAACTATCAAAGGTTACATAAAGAACTCTTTATAATAACCAGTTAATTCAAGAGAACTGATCTAGTTTCCTCCCTCTTTAGTTCTGCGACATAAAAAACATGGTTTTATTTCTAATGTGATGAAGTTAAAGCCATCCTCTGACCTCTAATGAGAGTTGCTGAGATATACGTGTAAATTTTTCGAGTATCATAGCTCACATTGCGAATATTTACTCTTAATGAAGGACCTTGGTTTTGCTTCTTATCTACTCGTTTAGACGTGTTGGTTTATTTGTTTTTGATAAAAAAAAAAAGACTTTTTATATAAAGTTTATACATACTTAAGTAGCATATCTGGAGAAAATATCACTCCATCCTTTTCTCCTTGTCCATCTATATGATGCCTCAATAAACCACTCGTACTTCGCAGGAATGTTACTTTGTACTTGTATGTTTATATTATACGAATTATGAAAAAAACTATAAAAAAGTTTGATACTGGATACGGCCTTCTGCGGGAGACCTGCGTTGTAACCATCATACTGTTACTACGACTGGCAACGCCAATGTCTAAAACTTTAACGAAGGCAATAGTAAAAGGTAAACGTTGTCGTGGGCTAAACGAGTTTTTTTATTGGAATATTTGTCAGGCTACGTTCGTTGTAATAACATTAGAAGTGAAAGAACCAACGCTAATAAACTAACGCAATAAACATAATATACGAATAAAATTGCATTTGTTCGTTCGCCTTTCTCAGAATACATAATCATAGATATAATTCGCAAGGGTGTGGCTAGGGGTTGTGTCGTGACTGCATCCCATTATTTCAATTAGCCCAATAAATAGTTTGGAGTCAACAAGGTACCAGTAATAAGCATTACAGTTAGAATATGTCGCTTGATATACAATATTTTTAAACGCGATCCCATCGTACCTCTTGGGTAACTGAGTGTACTCACGCGTTAGCAGGAAGTTGGATGTAGGAACTATTTTTAGGAAAATCGGCGCCTTTATAGAATTATTCGCTTGTTTTTGTGTCTCTCCGTTTGTTATATATGATTTTCTTGGAATGTATCAAAAGGAAAAAGTAAAAATTTATTTCATATTTCAAGTTTGATACTTAGAATCATGGAAGTTAAAAAATTCCATTGTCTATCTTTGGGTCTTGTCGTTAGATCTTTAACATATATTTACTGACCATCTCGCTAGTATATAGTTTTATATAAAAGAAACAAGTATTCCTAATTCTTATTCACTAACATTCATTAATTTGTATAAGACATTTAATTTACTTTATATTTTTGATAGGCATTATGATGTCTCGCCACAATCAGTTAGCTGCATAAAATTATATTTTTCTGAGCGCATTCAAAAAGTACTCATCAATAGAATAGAGTCCCAAGGAGCACACATTACCATGGGGATGTCCCAAGATTCAATATTATTCAATATTAGGACCTACCTTATCTCATTAGGCACTTGTGTGAAACAATTTTGTTTGCAAGTGACATCTCCCTTGTTTTTGATATAGATGCTAAAAGATATTTTGGCAGTGAATACAATACTGTGTTCCAAGTGTTACAATGGTTTACATTTAATAGTCTTGTTTACATTTCTGGCGATCACGTGTAGTTAAGAGTTTGCTATTATGCGTAAGACATTGTGACGAATTCTATCGCCGCTCGCGCATGTATAGAAATCCCTTACCTGGCAGTGTGTTTTCGGTTACCACACTAGAACGCTGCGTGTGCGCTTATCGTTTCATCTATTGTTTTATTCTATGTCGTGTATGCTTTAACGTGGTAAATTTTTTTCTAATTCTTTCTTCTTACGGCCTCCTACTATTCGCTCTCCTGTTTTGTGCACTTTCTCCTTCCGTGTCTGTTAAATAAATATATGAAATATATTAACCTTTATATGAAGTTAATGTGTAATTTTTCTGATCTTACTACAAGTTGCCATACGTTAAGCGATAAAAACCGATATTTATTATATTTACGTAACCAAATGTAAGACAAGTTCTAACTTAATTGCCATGAATATGAAAATGCTTGAGCTAGTAAAATTCAACAACATTTCTTGGCGTCACTATAGACTGTCGATTACAATGGAGTCCTCATATTGAAGCCTTGTCAAGGAGACTTAGCTCCGTTGCTTACACTGTTAATAAAGTAAGGCTCTTAACTAACATAGAAACAGCGAGATTAGTTCATTTTAGCTGCTTACCCAGTGTAGGGTAGGGTGTATTATGGTCTGTTGTTCTGGGGCTCAACTGCTACAATATAATAGAAAAGAATAGTACGCGCCATTCACAACCTTAGGACTAGAGATTCGCTTAGAGATTTCTTTAAAGAAATCAATATATTAACATTCGGGTCACAATAGATTTAAAAAAATATCATGTACGTTAAAAAAAGGAGACTGATGTTCACAGCATCAATATTAGGAATAACGTTAATCTGATGGTTCCAAATTTCAGGGTTAGCCTAACTGAAAAGCCTCATGAGTAGACAATTGTGTAGAAACTTATAATAAAATTCCATTATAATTGACATGGGGCATGAGACTTGGACATGAGTTGAATGTATATCCATAAGGAGTAGTAAGTGCTTAATGTAACGTTGAATGGAAATAAATAGAGTTTTTTGCCGTTTCTTTTTCCGGGATCATTTACGGTAGTTGTTGATGGTTTATTTTGACTTTCAAAAAGTTATATATATATATATATATATATATATATATATATGTATATATGTATATAACATAACTTCGAACAAACAGTTATATCTAATTTTTTGAAATTACTTAAGAATAAAATCGCTCGAAAAAAGAAAACTTCCACCGAATGTCATGAAGTCATGTAACAGTAATTCCGTCACTTCCGTGCGTGCTAATTTATTTTTTATTACTGAAGAGATGCGTAAAACTGCTACTAAAATACCACAACATTCTTGCAACATAGTTATCAGATATGCATAAATATAATATAGTTTTGACACCGTGCAACATTTTAACCTCGTTAAGCTATAGTATTTATGTAGTGTGTTTTAATGTTAAAAGCTGGCGCTTGAACTAAACGGTTTCTTTATAATAGGTAAATAGTAATTGTCGTGAAGGAAGCGACGAATGTGAGGGGTGACGGACTCTTCGACTTTACAGAATGTGTTAAAAATATTTTACGATTGATTATATAACGAGGTTGATTGGAAAGCAGGTTAAAATGAATAAAGCATGCACAAAGACCGTCGTGGTTAAACTGGGTGGTAAAGAGAATTACGAACTCCAACATAAAGGCCCTAGAACTATTATTATCTTGTCTTGCAAAAAGTATTATACATGAGGATTACATATTTTTATGTCAATAGCCGAAAAACGAGTAGACGAGCCACCTGATGGTAAGTGGTCACAGTCGTCCATGGACATCAGTAAGACCAAAGGTATCACTGCTGCGTTGTCGACCAGAAAATAAGAAGGTAAGAAAGACAGGTATATCGGTGTACGATATTTTAACGATATCGAAAATTTTACATGTCAAATTAACAATCTATATTGTTAACTCATTCTCTTAAGCGGCTCGAACCTACATACATGCCACTTAATTTACTTTCAATAATGTCGAAAAGGCAACAGATCAATTTAATAAAACGATCCACTTCATAGGCAGAAGGGGTAACCCGCAACAATTATAACCTTCAACACTAAGCTATAAATGATAACAAAAGGTCCAAGCGACCGAATAATAATTACAAGGGCCTATGAAAATAGCTCTCAAATTGGAGATCATTAAATCGAAGCAGCGCTCCCGAATATACATTTGATAAGGTTATTACTACCACAAATGCCCGTGAAATTAATTAGTCTCGGATCCGACGACCCCAAACGCGCTATTGACGGTTAATGTTCCGGAAACAAAACCATAAGTGTCCGCGATCTAAACTAAGATACGGAAAAACATTGGCTTGTTAATTAATTATGGAATGCATGAAATTAATAATAAAAATAAAGGGTTAACGAATAAATCATAAATAAATGTTTGGTGTCGGATTATTCTCGGAATGGCCAAGTGGTTTGTAAGTTACGTCTCTCGCAGTGGGGTAAGAATATTTTTTAAAGTTATGTATGTATGATATTTGCTTCTATTAAGAAAAATATTGCGAGAAAATCTGCATACCTCAGAGGTTTTCATAATGTTCTCATAAGTATGAAGTCAGCCAACCCGCGATTGAATAGTACAACGGCTTACATGATAATAGGAGACCTACTTCTGTAGTATTAGGCTATGATGAAGATGAATTTCCATATATAGGTGAGGGATCAACATAGTTGGTCTGATACCATGACACCATGCCACAAGAAAGTTTCCTGTGAATCACACTGCTTTAAGGATATGTTAAATGAATAACAATAAGGTTTTAGTCCTTTTTGAGGTGATTACACATTGTAAGGTGAAATTAATAAATTAAAATTTCGAAATTAAAGTTCCAGTTTCTGTTTCGCAGCGGTTGGTAATTAAATATATTGAAGATAATTTGAAATGTTAATGATCATTTAAAAATTCCTTACTTGAAATATTTCATATTATTTTTCTTATTTAATATCCCTATTATATATATTATATCCCATTAGATTTGGTTATGGAAATGTAGTGCAAATTAAAATCGCAACAGATTGATAATATCAACTTCAATCACAAAATTAAAACTTCTACAACACAATATTTTTACAGAGTTAAAATATACATAGATACTCGATACATTATTATAAGATAAATTATTTCACTATTTTTAAATGTTGATATGATTTTACGTCGTTTGTAACTTGTACCACAGTTTCCTATATTACGTTTTAACGGCCGTGCATACGTATCGCGTTACTATGTAGCGTACCAATAAAAATATATCGCCATAAAGTTATAGCAATTCGCTGCAGATGTAATGCAAATTGTTTACGAACAAACGAAATCCGATGGAACGAAGAAACATTCATATATTTTCTCACAAAACTATCTTCGAATTCAGTTAAAGAATATTATTTTCTTGTTTTAATTTTACAGCTGATTGCTTAGTTAGTATCATCAGAAAACAGCGTAGTGACACACAATAATTACCCTGCAGGTGTCGAGAGGAAGGATTGGTATCGGTAAGTTTTGGCTTCCTCCAGGTATTTCCCTCGTGCCTAATTTGGCTCAGAGTGTTATATATGTATGTGTTCACAATTGGTAATCAACATGAATAAAAATTTGACTTTTGACAATGGTTACCATTAATCAGGACGTACTACTCACCGTGGCTTTGGCAGCGAGGCAGCGTTCACCACATTTTATCACTGACGGTCTACTAAATCCACTTCCAACAACACCCAAACTCAATCGTTCTCTGATAACTGTTATATTAGAATGTAAACTATACTGTATTGTTTTTAGTGTTACACGTTCTATTTTAAATGTCAAGACACTTTTAAATTTAAATTTATATTGCACGCGGCGCTGCAAAATGTCGCCAAGTATTTACGTGCGGCTAATTCTCGCCGCGCTCCTAAATTCCGCCCGTCGAGACTCGGCGTTAGTTTAGTGTGTTCCCTTCCAGCGATGAAGTGAGCTCGGCTCATGAGCTCGTGTATTGCTACGCCCGCAACTCATTGTCTTAACTCGACGCAAGGAGAGATAAATGTTCTGTTACATGTGAATGATTTACTATACATATTGCTTAGACGTTTAAAAAGTACAAACAGCTGTAGATTATTTTAGAAGTAGCGTAGTTCGACTTGCTCTTTGTGGCTGCAAGCACTGAGATGCTTCAAACATGAAAACTTCAAATGAAAATGACTGGAATCTTCATGAGTGGGATGGAATGGAGCGCAACTTCAACACACTCCTTCAGTGCAGATTAACAGGAGGACTATTTTCATGCTATATTTAACTGTTTCATTTTTTATATGTAAAACTCATCTTTTACAGAATACCTATACATATATTTATATGATTAAATTATTTTGAATTCGAATTTGAATTAATTTTTTTAATTTTAAAAGCTCTCTTCTGTATAAGAATTTACGTGCGGTAAGTTCTTGCCACGCTTTTTAATTTAGCAAGCGTGAATTGGCACTAATTTAGTGCTTCTATTCTGCTAAATACTTGGTTGAGGCAGTTAAAAAGGACTGTGGTTTGTAGTTGAATTTAAAAGTCAAAAGTAGCATATTGCAAAATAAAAAAGTTCGCACACACACTCGCAGTAGGATTCCCTACTGTGCGGGTGGCATGGACGGCACAAATAAGACATGACCACGACTTGAGAACAAATATATGTATATCTGTCACATAAATGTCTGCCTGGTCGGGAAAAGAAACTTGGAAACCTTCATTAGGTTAGGTAGGCAGGGTTGTTACCAACTGTCGTATGAGGTCCTCAATCTATCAAACTATCTTTGTTTTCATAATATGGGAGGCTTGGAGTGTCACTTCACCTACCTTGTTGCTCCAAGATTGGTTAATGATTAAAGGTGTCAAACGATTTTTGGCTACCTTATGTCCTTAGTAGTAAATCGAACAGGATTGAACGCTATTAGCTTCCAACACAAGCCAATTTATGATTGACAGCGCTGTGACAGAACACTTAATTTATTAGCGCCGCTGGCAATTACAATTTTTTTTTATGAAAAACTATGACAGAAACATCAGGCGCGGATGACATTTGCATTCTTCAACTGACTATCTACGACCTTAAAGTTATATGTATAAAGTAAGTAGCATTTTTATTACCAGCATTTATAGACATAGACTCCATGTCTATCAGTTAGCAAGCCGAGCTACGAGTATATCATGTTTGAATTCTGTAGACTTTGCTACGTTGTAATAAATAGATTAACAAGTTCTGATATGTTCCTAATTTTCAATCTAAGCGCCATCCTTTAATAGCGCATAATTTAAAAAAAATATTCCTTAACGGGGTATGGCAATAAAGTTATGACGGGTTTTAATTTTCGTTGAAGATTTTCCTTTTTCGATTTATATAAATTGTTATTTGTGAAGCATAAAATAATCGATTATTATGATCTCACTATCTCACTATCCAATAACGTTATAGAGTGATTTGGATAACACGAATTTAGATGTATGGAAAATAAGTTCTAAACGTTAAAAAACATTTGTTTTAACCATTAACCCAGGGGATATATTATGTTTTTTTAAAGCAGAGTAGCATCGACGCTAGATAGAACGAAAAGATACAATGAAGCAGTGAGACTGCAATACGAAGTGCAATACGAAGATTGATTTTATTGACATGTTTTAGTGTGAATCATACCAAGTCAGGTATAAATCACGTGAACACTGTATAAAATAATAAAACAGTACTAAATCGGTATCCAGTTCCGAATGATGGTGGCCGCGTATGTCCGTATGTTGGCCTTTGAAAACAGAGTTATATTTTTCATTTATTCGCTACGTTATAGTACTAAAATATGGAGGTAGAAGAAGTGAAGGTAAAATATGAAGAAGACTGTTAGGAAAGCGAAAGATCTAAGACAAGATGAATGGAGTACATACTGGCTATGATTGGAATGATTGTCGAGTATAAAGCTTAATGCTGATACAATTGCCAAAAAATAGGCCTAGATAATTGTGATGATTCTTATTTTAAATTAAGACATTGTAAAATAAGGCCAGATATTGGCTTGATGTTTGATGGGCTAGAAAAATTGACTGGTAGAGAATGCCATTAGGCATTAAGTCCGCCCATTGTACCACGCTTTTTGTAAGGTTTGTACAATTAAGTAATAAATAAATAAAATAAAAAATGAAACCACTACGCTATTCATTCTCAGTGGACTATTAAAAAACACATTGAGTACGACATTTTCTCAAACTGTTGCGTTCCAAAAAATATTTCCCTTTCATTTGAAATAAATTCACAAGTCACGTGGTTTTGATGAAACTAAATATTTCTATTGTTGAAGCCTTAATTACCAATCATAATATTTAAGTATTACTCCGCATACTTAGTGGCCTGATTCTGTACGAGGGAAGGAGCAGGCGATAATTGGAGTGTAAACAAGCGGATAATTGATTAACGAACCGCCGGCGCGGGCGCCCGACCTTGCATCTCTTTATTAAATTCCACTCAACTTTTTTTACTCTTCACACTTACTCTCTAATCAAGAATTCTAGCGCAAAAATCAACAGGTCATTCTAACCATAACAGCAAATCGTATACACTTCTAAGATCTTATTAATACATGGTTCATTAAATAATTTACAAAGAAAATAGAGTTGAATTTATTTGTAAAAGGTAAACCTTTAAAAAAAACTATTCGTGAAATGCTTTTGTCGATTCGTTTAAAATTCTCTTTGTTATCACTGTACTGAAATAGAATTAGTAATTAAGTTGAATTAAAACAGTTGTGCGACTAACGGCGGGCAACTAATGTTATATTTGGTAATATGAACAACATCAAATATGCCAATGAAAAAATTGACGCTAGTGATGAAATCTAACCGATTTGGAAAATTTCTTTATGGTTTTAGAGGGTCCGATTTGATCCATTAAAATTTGAAGAAAAAATACCATCTCAAGGGTGAAAAATAGGAGATGAAACTTTTTCACCGAGAAACTCATCTAAGTCAAATTGAAGTCTATTTGTTTTCGGTTAAAATATTTGTTTCTTTGAATATTTTTACGTAAACTTAATCTTTAGGATAATTTAATTTCAATGTTTCATAAACCGAACGAATGGCACTGGGAAATGGTAATGGTACGAATGGTAGAACTTGACGACTGTTACGGATGTCCGTCTTATATATGAATTATATCTATCACTACTGTAGACATCAAGCACACTCTTGTACTCAATCAATGATTCCGAGCTTGTGGCAGTTCCGATAATGCAGAACTGCTTAATTCGAATTGTACCAATATATTTTTCGATAGCGGAACGACGTAGATTTGCGATCACGAATCGTTGCAATCGCTCATAGCCAACGATTAGTTGATAAAACTAGGGTTTAACTTGCGCTTTGTACGCCACAAGCGTTAATACCTGCACTAGCGGTTATAATTGAGAAATAATGTTCGAGAGTCGTAAATTAATAATACTTTGTACGTGCAGTTATACATTTGTAACGAGTGTGTGCATTTCGGCGAAGTTAGCGAGAGCAAAGTTCTGCGGGGCCTCGCGTTGTGTCACCTTAACGCCGGCTAATATATGCATTAACGTAACGAATTTATGTGTGTTTTGCAGTATTTTTGCGTGTGTTTTCAGTTGCAGATAACGTTAATGTTTTTTGTGTTACTGCATGACTCTTTCTTGGAAAGTATGTGCTGAAATTTTTGGAATTGGTTATGTTTACTTCGCGGTACAAAATTACAACATGGTCTGTCAGTTTTAACACGATTTCATATTACTTGACGCGAAATCAGGGCGGGTTACTTGTGAAATGGTAAACGTTTACAAATTAATACAATCGTAGTGAGATTCCCTATAATCGTTCACGTGGCGTAATTCACAGTTAAAGCATCAACAACAATAAATTTCCGAGAACATTTCATATCACATAAATATTTGCCTTAGTCCAGAAGTTGAACTCGGCCATTCTACTCTACCAATAGTGTATACGAAAATAATTATCAATTACTATAGTTACGGGAAACGTTGTAAAGAAACCTGCGCTATTTAGAACTTTCCGTAATATTCTCAATGCTTGAAGTCTGCCAATCATGTCCGTTTTGATCCAGCGTTGCAATATGATGTGAACGCCTCTTAATCTAAGGGGAGACTCGGGTCAGCAGGAGACGGGGGTTACTCAAAATTGTTGTCAAAGATGTGTAGCCAGTTTACGACGTTAGACTCTGAATCGCAGCAGTCCCAGCAGTGGGATAGTGGTGGTTTATTGTAATGGTTTGTGTAAGGCAATAATTCTACCCTGTATACATCTGGCTGGCTGCCAAGTCGAGGTGATTCAATAAAAACCCGTTGTGAACAGTTAGTGCCAAAGTTTACGTACTCTATGTCGGGTGTTCATTACTCACCCATTCTGAACTTGTTGGTACCACTTTAGTATCAATTACTTACCACAATTTTATTACGCCCTTATTAAGACGAAATATGGGCATGCTGTGCTTAAGCCTTTTTAAAGTTCCACACAGCTGATGACAAATTGATTTTTGATTATTACTTACGTATATACTTTTTTTCTGGACGGAAAATAATTATTTTTGGTACACACATGGAATTGACTGATGGATAGACATTAAAATAACTTTTTTTTCTTTGCTCCACATAATTTAGCCGAAACTACCCTACATACGTATTGGCATTCAAAATATACAATACCGTGAAAACCCGTTTCATAGTAATGAGATAATCTATTCTAAATTCAACTACATAATAAATTTGTAACCTCCCAAACGGTAGGGTCAACAAAACAGCGAGGTGAACACAAATTGATACGTTCCCCGCCATGTGTACCGCGCAGTGGGTAAAAGAGGATCTGCTATGCGTATCAATAACGGCCCGGTTTATAAATCATGTGTACTAGCGCTCCTTGGCTCGGGGCCAAGTCATAAAAGAATGAGAGAAGCTTGAGGAGACTATACCACAATTATTACTTTAGTATTATCGGCAACAGTCTTGGGTGGGCTGGGAAAATAAATATTGTTCGATTGAATAAGTCGCTTTCAGCAATAAAAGTTTTATGGAAAGCGATTTTGTCTACGAACTGTAACATAGCAATTTTTGTGTGGGTGCGCAATAAAGATTTTTGTCTTAACCTATTCTTGTTTCACGAATTTTGAGTTGATTATAGTATTACAAAGGAAATCTTTTAATATAATATTACTTTGTAGCGTATTGTAATGATAACCTATAACATAGATTCGTTTCTAACCCACATCAGGCACCAGGATCTTACATAGTAAGTATTTTAATTATCTACCTTTGGGAGGAAAATAAGGAAATTAATATTAATTTTATTGTATAGTTAAAATGCATAGTCTTTATCAGCACAACGTTATATTTAATACACCCATCTATGAATACAAAAACGACAGTTTTACTAAGCACTTTGAAATTATAATATTTTTAACGTGTTGAAAAACAAAGGCTCAAAATTAAGGTCAGTTGATCGATCACCTTTATTTGCTCGAAGTGTATACCTTGGACGGTATCAAAATAAAAAGGTCAGAATCAATAAGAAGTTTAATCCCATGGGCGACGTCCACCGCTTTTATTGCACACAAAGTGATATAAGGGATGGAATATATCAAATTTTATCCCAAGTTTTCATTAGAAAGTAAATATACATTAATAAAACGTGATAATTTTTCTGGTATTCAACATATAAGAAATGTACTATAGAAGACTAAGATATAACTTTTATTATTAACATCAATAGTTGATACTAAGCTGGACAGGCTCTTGATTGTAAGTGATTATCAACGCAGTTAGAAATTTACCGTTTTTATTTATTCAGGATGATAGCATTATTAAATCAAAAATATTTTCTTACCAGTTGTATTAAATAAAAATTGTCAGTTAAATTCCTGCTAATTTGAAGAGAAATAAAAAAATGTTTACGCAAACCTTCAAATCGAGTTAAGTTTGAATGGGTTGATATTGCTGTAACCTTTATAATAAACCTGACATGCAACTATAAACTTTCATGAAATTCACGTATTTTTATTCAACAACAAAAAAAATGTTTTTTTTGGCACACAGATATTGTCTTAGAAAATTTGGTTTATATAAACATAGTAATATAAACTTATATAAGACAGATCTAGAAATATCGAGAATTTATGAAAATTTAATCGTTGAAAGCCGAACCGAACCTAATAACCGAATTTGTAACAAAAACATCACCTTTGGTTGTTTTAGTGACAATTTCAATAATCAAAATAAGCAGTAAGTTATTAATACAGGGCGTAAGCGATCATTACCGAAGACTTACAGACAACGTTAAAGGTAAACGTAAACACGATTTTACATTACAGATAATACTTAATGTTAACTCGACCGTATTGTGATACAACATGCAATCTTATTAGCGCATGACGTACGCGAAGAGCATTGTACGATTAAAATAAACAACTTGACGTAGCCCTTTTCATTACTTTCGTTCCATTCGCAGTACAACTGAGCAGTGGAGTACGGTAATAAACTTGTAGAATGAAGCTTTTTACACCACAACCACGAATTTGTAATTTTTACATTTTTATCTGTATTTAGAAAACTTATACGTGTAGTGATAATCATATATATGTACATACATGATCGCTAAAAGCATTACCTAATTAATGTTTAATTATTTAATAATTAAGCTGGAATTTGTTGTTTGGAAAGAGCAGAAATTTTTTTTTATCACTTCACAATAATAATGAAAATATTAACTCTCTAGGCAGGTTAGATAAATATAGTTTTACGAGCCCATAGCCCAGTTGGTAGTGACACAGCCTGGCGAGCGAGGGGTCTCGGGTTCGATTCCCGGCCGAGGCAGACATTTATGTGACAGATGAATGTTTGTTCTCGAGTCTTGCGTGTTTGTGATGTCATATTTGTGTATATCCATGCCACCCGCAACACAGGGAATTCTAGTGCGGGGGTGTGAGTGTGTTAAACGTTTAAAAATATTGATTTGACTCAATATTGTATTGAAAACGGTCCACAGTCAGCTTATAAATTATGCCTAGTAAGAACCCTCTTTTTCAGACAGTTCGAACGTTTAATAAGTAAAACAAATAATGCACTGCAAAAACAAAATTTAAAAGATCTTATCTTTAATTATTTCAAAATTATGTATAACTGATTAATTAGATAAATAAATATTGTATAAGTATGATTACTTCAATACAGATTTTTTATCGAAAGGTCATAAACATTCCAAATAAGAATTGAATAACACCTAAGGATGTGTGATAGAGTCAATTTTGATTCATTAATATATTAAGTAAGTTATGTTACATTATTGAAAGCTTGTTAAGAAAAATAATTAAATTTATCTGAGCGCACGGTCATACGCCAGTGTACGTGCTAGTATTTATTGCATGAAATAATTTACTATGTTTTCGAACTCGTGTATTTCATGTTTCTCTTAAGATAGTCTTATGAAATCAGAAAAATGTAACAAACTTCATGAATCTGTGTGTAATTTAGCTCTATCTATAAAGAACCTATGCAACGGGAGAAGGTCAAAACTTGGTATACTTGTGACTGACTCGCTAATTTCTAAAAGTTGTAGATCTCGTGATAAATATGAAGGCAAAAAAATGAAAAACAGAATTTTTCAACTTAGAGTGCATGGCTGTGTTAAAGTTTAGTTCTGTTGTAGCAAGTATATTTTATTAAATAGGCATAAACTCTCATTAGACTTACATGAGCAGAAGCTAGAAGAGAAACCTGAAAGAAACTTTGAGCGTGTTAAGTAATAAAATTAGAAGAATAGTTTGCTCGTAAAAGGAAAAATAAATTCTAGTTATGGACCAAAAAAAGAGCAGCATTGGCCGCCGTGGAAATATGGACATTTAATAAGTTAATGTTTTGGTGCGTGGGTCTAGAGCTTTTTCACTATTACGGAAATCACATTTACACACCGTCATGCAAAATCCATCCGACTTCCACTTGATTTTACACACAAGTATCAACATTCATACTACATCATTTATACAATACTACTGTAAAGTATACCTGTTCTCACCGAGAGGACGCTTCGTTTCGGAGCAAAAAACGTGTTGGTATATACACTTTTATTTATCATAAATGCATGTTTTCCTTTGTGGCAGGGAGGGAGGTTATGCATGTATAGAAGTATATACCATCATACATTGTGCTTGCGGATTGTTGCAAAGTAAATTAAAACTAATTTAATAACAATTAATTTTTGCTAAGTAACGCCTGATACTATCAACTAACTGTAAAGAAGTTAAAAATTCCCGAGGTATTCAATCATAAAACATTCCTACCCCAGAGATTCTCCATCATAACGCGAGCAATCAAAATGTTTGTACGTCTGTGTAAATCTCATATCGTGCGTCAAAACAATCTCGCCGTGATATTAGGCTCTAATGCTATTTGGAGGCTTCGAGGGGCCCCCGTGGACCCCCGGTAGACGCGACCCACGGACGAGGGTTCAGGTGGGTCGTTTATGAAATCTATGATTGGATTCGATGTTTATTGTCACATTATGTCTGTTTTGAGAAAAAACAAATTGGAATGCACTCAGAGAAAAATAAAATATGTAAATTTTGCAGAAGGCAAGTTTTGGCAAGAAGCGACGTACCTTTTTAATCGGCTGTCGATTGTAATAAGAACACGTAAAACCATTTTACTGTTGGTTTAAAAGGAGAGTTGTAGCTATGAAGACATTAAAAGGATTTTACTTACATGTAATTACTTCAAACTAATTAAAGAAGCAACAATCAAGACTGGATCAGCATGGCCGAATAATTTCCAGGGCACCCAAACTAATAGAGATTACCTTCGTTTGCAGTGAAGAATAAACTAATCAATTGAAGTTTTAACCGCAGTGTTTAATTACCTTTTTGGATACTTTATTGCTGAACAAAATCTTAATCTCGACAAATAGGAACCGCACTCGATACAAATGTTACTTCCTGACATCAGGCGTTTTTAAAATATTCTTACTTACTCCATAGATCTAAACATTTCTCCGACTTTACTTTATCTATCAATAAAAACCGCATGAAAATCCCTATGCTAGTTACTGAGATCATCGCGATTAGACTGAAAAAGACTTTAGTAAGTCAAAAGAACACTTAAAAGCTATGAAATGCACTCTAAATCCGGCTCACCATATCTCAAGTGTTGTAAAGCCGAATGTTTTTGTGACAAAACGCCGGCATCCAGCCTTATCGAGACCATACGTTGTTTCTTGAATTGCAAATGTTGTTTGCACGACAAAAAATATATAGCAGTAATGTTCGGGCGCTTAAAACTAAGCAGCCGCTGACAAGCCACGAAACTAACCGAAGTGCTGCAACATTATTAATTAAATATAAAACCTTCATAACATCAAATTTGTTTATAATGACAATTTCGATATATCTCGGGTATCCATTAAACACCAAACCAAATACCAACTTTTACAAAAAAAAAAAAAACCCTCAAACTATGAACTTAATTGGTAAGATTATTCTAAAGTTACACAGAACGCTGACTGGCGCACTAACGACGTATTTAGTTTATGTAAATAACTTAAATAACATCTGTCAATATCGATAGTCTTATACCCGGTATAATCTTTTAATGTAAGAAATTAAAAACTGACATACTCTCTTCGCACTAGAATTCATTCAAATGTGATTGAATAATAAAATATTTTATTTTCAAAAAAATTTACTCAACGATATTTTTTTAAATAATTTAAAATGTTTTTATCAATACTGAAATTATACTTTCATTAAAAAAAATCAGTATAGAAATCACACTCGTCCACAATTAACCCATAAAGAATTAACATTTCAGACATGCCTTTAGTTAGCGTTTCGTGAAACTGAGGGCATCTGCACATAGGCCTCTAATAGAACATGGAAACTTGCATTCCAATTAGGGTTATAAAATACCCCTCCCTTTTTATTCTTGTAGCAATTATCTATGTCTATATATATTTAATAAAATTTTAACTGATCGCTTTCTGTACATGAAGGATAAATGAGAAAAAATATTATTAGGGTCATTTATTAACGCAATAGAAGCCAAAACAATAGTTATTAGGATTTTTGTCTGTATGTCTGTGTGTTTGTGCGCGCTAATCTCACAAACGGCTTAACTGTTTTCGTTATGGTTTTCATTAATATATTGCTTCGTTTCATTCTAATGTCTATAAATAAAAAAAGTTATAAATTAAAATATTTATAATTCATAGAACAAGAAAAACCCAGTCCCAAAACAATGGAGGTGTTATTTTTTTAGCGTAAGACGTAGTTTCTCTGAAGTGAAGCGAGAGTGGTTTGCTAGTTTTTAATAATTTTACTTTTAATAATGAAATTATTAGTTAAAACAATTAATAGCGTTACTATGTTATACGTGAAACATAGTCTACAAACTATACTTTAGTACAGCTTGTGTTACAACTTATAGCGATTTCTTTCCGTATTGCCACAATAAAATGCCTATTCAGACACTTTTAAAAAAGTTCTTAACCTCCAAGCCCAGTACAAAAGGGCCCTAATTCCCAACATAATTGCTGGAACGCACAAATAGCTAAACAAACAACGTGAACCGCCTGTAACGAGGTAAATGCTTCGTCTTACGTTCCGCCATGAATTTATTTACAGAGCATGTAAAGAGAAGAGTCATGTTCAAACATCAAGTCATTTTCTTCCTACTTACTTAGACTTTCAGTATGATTTTCTGTTGGAGACAATTTTTAAAGTGCAGCTTTTATACATCGTTCTGCGACTAACAAGGAGTAAATCAGAACTAAAGTCCCATCGTCATTAAGTTTCTGCTTATTAGGGCGCGACTATAGTACTAGTGAGTGTTCAGTCTCTCTCTCTCCCTCTCGCTCTATCTCTCTCTCTCACACACACACACACACGCACACACACATACACAAATTAATGGTGGTGAACAATGGAAAAGCTATGTAATATTTAAATACTTACATTCATGACATAAGTCGATATAATATAAAGGTATACTTTCTTGGAAAGACGTCTAAGGTCTTCGCTTCTGTCGGGTTTCAACGACGACAGACTTATTTTGTCATTGAACTAGCAGACCGGTGTTGACATGGTAATTAATATACATTTCAAAATTGCTCATACACGAAATATAAAAATAATATTATTCGTTTGATGAGGTAAGGCACATAAAATACATAAAAGAACTATCGTTAGAAGTGGTTAAATAAATTAAGTATATTTTTGCATATGTTATATTTTAAGAATAAATTTGGGCGTTTTATAAGTGTCATATCAACACATACTGGGTTCAAATAGACTTCATTAATCCATTATTATGTTCTAGAAGAGTTGAAGGTATACGTATATATAAGAATTAACTCGAGTAACTATTGTCTTGAATGGACTAAATAACTAAATTCCGTATAAACGTATCAAATTTGCTTATTGAAACGCCACTTTACGCTCAGTAATTGTAATTCCCGCAGTGCGTCTCGTTAGCCGACCGTCTTATGACATTAGCGAGTTGCGGACGGGGCACGTCCGGCCTCCGGACGACAGGAGGTCTGCTACCGGACCCACAGAGTAAGACGTAGCAGAGACTGACAATCATTTAATAATTAAATTTTACAATTGTTCTGTATTTATTTATTACGAATTGAATAAGTAATTGCCAAATTTATTGCGTGCTTCTGTATTTCCGACGTCACGTCTTCAGACGGTATACGAATATCTGATATTTATGTTGGCCTTTAGCGACTGTGTTAGTCTGCATTGGAAGAGCGTGATTAAAAACTAATTCGAAAAGAGACTCGTATCTTAAGGAAACATGCATTGATGCTGAGTTGTTAGTGCTAGATTTTTTTTTAATTAACGTTATATATGAAACTATAACAAATCGAAAGACTTATTGTTGAACCTCCATAACGTGATTATTTTTGAATTTCATTGAAAATTTGGATGCACATCGAAAACGAATCGGTAAAAACCGGTCAGATAACTCAACAAACGCGTCGACAATTATATTTACGCGACTGTTGTCTACAAAGGGTCTAATGCATCAAGTAATAATTAATTAATTGTTGTGTAATTATATAATATATCATAATACAAAAAAATGTGGAGGACTTCGAGTTAAAATTGAAAAGACTGTTTAATAACGCTTTACTAACAACAACTCACCATAGTTAAGAGTGCAATCAAGTATTAACTTACAATAAGTAACAAAAATACAACATTGTGATGCTGTAGAGCTAAGTTCATTACCACAGAAGTTCGATAAACTGAGGAAAAACTTGATTAGCGTTGATGCCAACTGGCCGGGCGGCGCGACGTGCACAGCGTTGCTGATAGCTTCAGGTTTAATTTCACAAAGATTCTTTATGGCACAGTACTGGAAAATAGATTTACAGTAGTTTGATCAATATGAAACAAACGTGGCCAACTTTACTTCCACGATTGCTCACTTAAAAAATTTACTTGAGCGAAAAGAAAAGAAAATGAAGAACTTTAAAAGTTTGGGAGCAACAAAACTTTACTCATGGAATGCCCCAGATTATGACAAGATGATTCAAAATGTTGTAGTGATAATAAAAACGTATTATGAACTCCATTGTTTGCAAAATAGATTTAAACAAGTCTCGTAAATGATAAGGTAGTGCCAAATTTCTTGATGTGCCTAGAGAATTCTTGAAACACGGAAACTCTTTACTGACTTCTATTTTATGCAATTAAATATGTCATTCCTTTATTGGCATGAACTTAGAAATCCGTGTTAAAAGAGAATAGTGTGGGATACAAATTCACATTAAGTTCTTAGGAAATTATCCACTTCATTAACATGTTCTTTTATATTTATCCTTTATAATCAAATATCCTTGTGTAATATTTTAAAACACATGTACGATAAAGTTTGGGATACAAATTCACATTAAGTTCTTAGGAAATTATCCACTTCATTAACATGTTCTTTTATATTTATCCTTTATAATCAAATATTCTTGTGTAATATTTTAAAACACATGTACAATAAAAATATTATTAAATTTAATTCCCAAAATTTAGAAACAGTTTAATCAGGGATAGGTCCTTGAAATCTCTTGTTCTAGCGAAAGATGATTAGGGTGTAAATGAGTTACTAAAGTCATAACAAATAAAATTAAGAGATATTTTTAGACCAAACGCAGTTTATATTCAATGGTTAACGGAATGTCTAATTATAACATTATAATATAGTATAACATTGCAAATTTGTTTAAATTTACCGGCATCAAATTTCGAAACATTTAAAGTCAAGTTTTATTGAAAATATAAATATTTTAACTAGTGCTTAGCACTATTATAATATTTTTTAACTGTCCCATTGCTGGGCCGCTGTGCTGCCTTATCGGAAGGACCGTGGATATGGCTTGATCACAAATCTGTGACCACGGTTTAAATAACTGGATGGAAATATCAGGGTATAATATTTATATCGTGAGAGTTACTATCATATGCTTCTTACTGATTTTCGTGTATACGTACGAGTATCTTTCACCCTCACGTTGGTACTTACAAATATTTTTCCAGTCCAACAAGACTTTACCAGGCATCATTATGAATTGCATTCGGAGTTAAAGTTGTTTTTGCAAACGAAATTAACTTCCCGAAATGTCAAAGGTTTCGCTCGGCAATCGCTTTAGTGGGTGCAATTTAAGAGTACTCCGAAAACGACAGCTCAGGCTGCGGATAGGCCCTTGGAAACAAATTCACGGCAGGGCAAGTCACGCCTGCTCCGATGTTAGGTTTGTTATCCATTTCAGGCTAAAATGTATTAAAGGAATACTAAGGTACTTTAGCTGTGATACAGCTTTAAATGTTAATGTGAGTTTTTTCGAATTTATGAACTTGCTAGAATTTAATAATACGTGTTGCATACTTGGAAGTTCTCAATAATGTAAAGTTCCTTGTTATGTGATGTCTACTAAGCCGCATTGTCCAGCATGGTAGACTGTCGCTTACACCCTCCCCCTTGTGAAAAGACGTCCGAAATTAGCTGTGGGATTGTCATAGGTGATGGGTCATATGATGATGAAATTAAAAAAAAATACAGTAAATTTAAAAATATTGCATATTAATCATTAGTTAGTTAATGAAGATTTAAATTAACACAAACTGAAACGTATTAGTCCAATATTACCATGAATGAATATATATATTCATGCGAATGGTTTAGGTTAGTTTAACATGAAAAATTAATAAAACACCTGATAAAAACAAGTAACAATGTACGAGTAGATGCTGTTACTATTATAAACTATTTATAAATGTAAGCATAATGTTTCCCGCAGCTAAGGCGGGTTACTGATAAATAATTAAATTAAAGCACTGAACAGACAAGCAATAAAATATTATAGCATGGTTTTGTCGCTGAGTGAACATCTTTAAGGGAGCTTCGACTTCACTAATTGGTTGCGTTTAATGAGACAACAGATGATCTAGCACTAATGGGCCCTTAGTGAGCAGCCAGATATCAATATTTTATTAGCTTGATTTAAACCCACCTAAGTAACAAGATTTACTATGTTGTGTTGAACATGCGGTTTATTAAAGAAAGTATAAACGCAGTTCTGCAATAAATTTGAATAGAAAGTTCGTTAAAACTTGCGTACAGCGCCATCTACTGGTTTGCTTCACAGCACGAAGCATCGAAACAGCAACATAAATGTAATACGTAACTATGACTAATATCAAGACGTCAACGTCAAGATTACGACGTTCAAATGCACATTTTTATAATTCACAAACCTTTAATGTATACGGATTTTGATATAAACTTCTTCATAGGTGACATAAGTGATAATTTAATTCTGCTATGCCCTTTAACAAAATTAGAAGTGTAGATATTTCTGAACCTGGCTTTGCATGAAGAAGACATTGAAATTACTCAGTTAAGAATTTATTTTAAAAGAACATGGTTTTAATACTTAAACATATATAAACCATTTGGCAATGTACCAAGAATTGGACGTACACCAGGTGCTTCTTCTGTTGAATAGGTTTCTCTTGGCCATTTAGCCACACATGCCGTGTGAATGGTTCCATGAATGAAGACAAAATAATTATAAAATCTATTGAAATTATTTTTATCACTCGTATTACAGCTGAGATTAAAATAGTTCCTAAGTCATATAGTGTGAGTTGGCAGATTTTAGTAAATTAGTTTGGAAATAGCGTTTTATTAAAAATATAGTAATTATCATAATCAACGATAAGTTACTGCGATAAAATAATAGTCCTTAAAATTACTATTTTAATTTAATTTTATTGGTGTACTCGTACCTAAATTATTTCATAATAATTACATAGATTTTAAAAATAATAATTAATTAGCTTTGTATAATCAGTGAACAGTTTCTGTAATTAATTAATGGTTTTTCAAATTCAATAAATAGAGCGATCAGCTTTCTCTGATAACTTACCTTCCCGACGCCAGTAGGTTCCTTGACACCCAGTCTTCGGAGCAGGGCTGGTGGGGGTGGCGGCGGGTTCCGGTGCAGCACACCACTGAAGCCATTACCGCCATCCTCTTCTCGTTTCCGCCTTTCCCTATGAGGAGATCCGCCACTGCATTTTGTTGTAGATGACCTGTAGACGAAGAAATGTGGCAATCAGCGAAAAGAACGTAAAACGGAAAGAGATTACTAATTTGAATTTTAGTCTTTCTAATGGATGATCGGGGTTTGAGTAAACGATCGAAGCCATACTGGACAGTTTTTGATAATATTTTCCAATATTTGTAAGTATTATCTAATCTGATCTTCGTCAGCGTACAGAATCCTTAGAGAAGGTATAAGCCTATAGTAATGGATCATTGGCTGTGTACTCGAAACCATGAATCCTCGATATTGATTAAATAATCCAATAAACAGTATTTGGGGTATACACATAATGTAGTATATCTTGATTTCTTCACATTTGGTGTTCTAAGTAACTTAGCCAATGTACCTTGGCTCTCTAGCTTAGGATACGAAGTTCAAATAACCAGTCGAAGTGGTTTGTATTAAAGTTTGTATCTTAAGTCATGCTCTGATGTCTTATCTGTGTCGGTCCAAGGTACTCCTGATACAAGATATCCAATGAGGGTTGTGAGTGTGTAACTGTTCATTTCGTTTAAAACGACGATTTGAACGTTAACGTTTCAAAGCAATATTGAAAGAAAATAAAATCCACAGTAAACCTAACTTACCATCGGAAGCTACAAAAAGCGAAATGAAAATGAAAGAATCTTAGCAAAGATGTATGAAGCGAAGTTATTTAAAATTGAAACCGGTAACCGGGAACATTTATCGCGAGCCGGAAAGCCCTGAAGAATTCGAAGGAGAAATAAATGAACGCTACGTGATGTCTCGGCTGACCTTTTCACATTTTTCAAAAATTCTCTCCCCGCGTCAATACTCTAGGATATAAAGGGGCTTTCACACGAAGCGGTGATGGATGGGTTTTACGTGACGACCGGCGACACACTTCGTATTTTATTTTAACGCTGACGGTGTAAGTTCATCCCGTGAGACACAAAATTGAAAATTCTCTTTGTGTATTGCTAAATGCGGTGCCATTCCTGGAAAAACAGGCAGATATGCGAATGCCGAGGCTTATTTTTGTAATGTCAAAAGAGGACCACAGAGCAGTCTTTGCGAATCAACTGACAGCCACAGACTAGCCATGACATTTCAAATATTTGCATTTTGCAAATGGATACTGTAATAATAATTAATGTGCTGCTACATCAATCTTAATCATGAACCCTATCTCATATCGCTTTTGGAAACCAGTATAAACACAGCATCATACCAGTGGCCTTTAAAAACACTAGCGAAATAAAAAAATCTACGTGACATTCACAATGGTAATTTAAAATCCGAATATTAAGTCTCGTAGTTAAGGTACAGTTCCTCTGAAATTATCAGGACAGATAAAAATTATACCGAACATTAATTTATATAGAAAGCGATTCATGATAGAAGCTGTCTGAAAATCAAAGAAAATTTTGCTTGCATAAATGTTTAAACCGTACGGATCGAAACAAAATAAATTGTAACATCATACCAGTAAATAAAACCACCACATCGTAAGCAATAACAGCTGACATGCCATTGTCAACAATTTCGATCCGAACGTTTGAGATTTATGGTCGAAAAAAGTCCACCTTGCAACGATCGTTGCAGCCGAAATGGTGGTGGCGTGCGGTGGTCGCGTGCGCCCCCACTGTTTACTGCGTTTAGAACTATTAACATTCCTATAAGGGAATGTTTAGATAACTGTCGGCTCGGCGGCAGGACGTTATGGCCCTTGAGTAGGCCGATAAGCTGAAATGGAACGTTGACTAATTGAAAGAACGTATGCTTATTGATTTCTTTTTTGACAACTAAGGGTACGTAAATTAATATAAACTAGGAAAAAACTAATAACACCATTGCACGGATGCTCTTAAACAGTAGATTCCGCTTTTATTTTTAAGCATCAATAGTTAAGTCTTGTTTGGAGACCTTTTCGAAACTCACATTGGTCATTAATGCTAGCAATGTCTCAAAATGCAGCAGCGTGTGTTAAACTTGTATTTTTGCCAAGCAAAAACATTAATGAGTTATTGCTAAAGAACTTAGATTATATTAAAATACGTAGTAAATCCAATGTGTTATTAGATACAAATTTTATTTTGCAAAAATAATTACGTTGTGTGAATGGTACAAACCGTCAAACAGGTTAACGGTCCACGCGATGGTTTACTGTCCCGCCCTCAAACACACCGTCAACAACGTAGAAGGTGTCATCGACGCGTTGCGAGCGAAGGATACAGTGCACCGTCTGATAAGTTATACATGTACAGTCTCATCTAAACATTATAAGTTATTTTTATGTAACTAGTCGGCGACAAACGTGGTGCTAAGTGGTCACCGTCACATGATTATTTACACCAAAGCATCATGGACGCGTTGTTGACCGACAACGAAGCAGGAAACCAGCATTATTACTGTCTGTTCGTCTAAAGCACGTTTGAAATATTTCATGGTCAGTTTTAGGTAGCTAGCCAGACGGGCAAAATACTCTAACACCATGGGAGTAGGGTCGCGATTAAACTGGATGGTACAAAGCCCAACAATTTGACCTTTGCTCAACATGGTGCATCACGAGCTGGAAAAGATGGCATGGGCTCAACAGTGGATGACCTGCTTACAGATAGAGCTGCTTACATCCGAAAGCTATTACAAATTAATTAAAGTTCATCAGTAACGAAATATATGATATTTTTGTGTTCAAAAGCGTCGTTCACAAAGCTGTATAAAGGCTGTATACATTACAGCGAGTCATTGTCAAACGGTCACAACAGCCTGCATTTGTAACCCGTGCTACGCCGTCTCTACACATTTGTAACCCGCCGGCGATTGAGGCAACTCTTGTACATTCGCGATAAACTGCCAAAATATGTCTATTCATCTTGGTACGCGATAAATACTGTTATATCTGTGTACGATCTTGTGTTCGTTTAGGATGCTATGTTTGATCCTGCGGGCCGGTGTAGATACGTAATTGAATGTTGTTCTAATATAAACAACTTAAAACGAACAGTTGGGTCACATAATCAATTTTGGCCATAGGCATTAGAAGAAAGCGTCGCATCTGCTAATTAATTAACACTCGGACATTACAAGCGAAATACGGTTCACGGATGTCTTTTAAAAGCGAAGTCATAAATAGTCAGGGTAAGAAACTGATTCTTCATAATCAATAACTGTCTACAGCCGAGCTCAGATCCTTCTCACGATCAGAAGATTTATGGCAACAGAAAATCAAGCTGATCAAACACGCATTGGCAAATTCATACATCTTTGAGAGCATTAGAGAGGAGGAACAGGTAAAAAACCTTCATGGCTCAATATTATATTCATTGACACATCTCTAATCTGCTATACAATAGTAAAAGGTTTTGCTAGAATCTTCTAGCTTTAATAATAATTATCACAAATTAAGCACTGTTAAAATTTTTCAATCTCGATAGCATTATATTTTCCAAAGCATTCCTACAAACAGTCCGTTACATTTCTACAGACTATCGCTTTGAGGCGCGGTTTTCAATGTGTATGTGTCCCCCGTGCACTCAACCGTAATGAATGTATCGTGGATATTGATATGGCAGTAGGTAATTGACGTGGGATTGACCGATCCTTGGAGAAATATACGGAATGTACTCGAGAAACAGTAAAGGATATTGGTTTTGAAAAGAAGTTCCATTGTTTCAAATAAATAATAATAACGAAAATTACAATTTTAATATTTAGCGTTGTATACGAGGAATTTTTCGTTTTTGTTGATAACTATTATTAATATATGAATATTATTATTATTATGAATTATTTATTTTTATTATTATTAAATGTTTTTCGAAAATATTAATGTAGTATTCTTTATTATTTATAAATATTAATACTAGTAATTTTTATTCTCATTATGAGACAATGATTTATGGATTTTATATTCAATATTATAAATAAAAATTATATTTATTAATTAATTATTCAATTATTTATTTGAAATCAAAATTTAGGACCACTTACGTAACTAAAGAGTAAATAAAACTTTATTCAAAAATAAAATATATATTCTTTATTCCATATAAGTTTTATAATCATATCAAAACTATGAACCATTTTTTCTGATCTTTTTCGCTTTCACGTAATCACAATAAACCCGGTGTTCTCCAGCAAATAAAAACAGGAGTACAAATGTGAAATGTCGAAGATAGAAATCTTGCAATTTCAAAGGATGTTTATGCCCCTATGATGTCGTTGATTTCACGGGCCGGCGGTCCCGCTGAAAACAATCCTGAAAAGGTCGACTCTTGACATTTGATAGAATGCTCTTCGGAGCATGAATAAGGCAGCCGTTGTAGTCTCGTCGGGTGACGAAGAAATATTAACTAAATGAAAGGTATCAACGCAATTACTGTTGCTATGTAGTCAGATATTTATGGCAGGAACCAGTGAATTATTGAGCTCGGGCTTGCAGAATGTATAGATTTCGATGCAGGGATCTCCAAATAGTGATACGATTCTCAAGTTAAAATATTTCAGTAGTTGGTGTTTAGAAAATATTGTGTTATAGTATTAATGTTTCTTTGATAAATATTAATAAACAAAAAGTAATATTGGTTGAAAATTATAAATTCGCTTGTGCTAGTACAAGACAATAAGTTGAGTGACATTTTTGAAGGCAACATCTTTATTTGGTTTGAATTTCTTTTCAATATACCCTTTCGAAAACCTTTAAGGTCAAAGTCCATGAAGCTTGCCGCGAATTTTATTAAAATGTCTTTTTTAATAATAATTTTACTACTGAATGTTACATAAATATTTTCAAATTGAAATATATATTTTCCTTGAATCTATAAGGCTTCTATACATCCTGAAGACCAAGCAAATTTTTCTTGCTCGCATCTTGAACAAGAAACGAGGCTGCTCCACCAGGTCCCGTCTATTAGAAATCGACGCTTTCTGTACTGTCCAGTTTAATCCCAACGGAACCCGTGGTTGTTGATTGGTTTTTACCTGGCCAGCTACTAGCCTCTTTCCATTATTTTTTCTGCTATTATCATATACGAAGATTTGTAGAGCGAACGGTCATGCAGTTAATATCACTTTTATAGATTTTTATTCATAGAACACCGAATATTCACTTCTAAAAGGATACACTGCAATAACACGAAATAGAAAGAGGAAACGCCTGAGTTAAATTGCAAGCAATAATTAATTGTTTTGGGTGTAAGCACCACTCGTAGACTTAAAGAACTTTCTTTCTAGTTGCCAGTTTGCAAGAAAACTATTTTAAATTTATTGTGAACCCGTCAGCCATCAGCTCGCGTGACGTCAACGTCAATACATAACACAATTAATTTCCCGCCGTTTAACTGCCATTGTACATATTTTCTGATTCATTACGCCATAATGGCGGTAAACAGCAATCTAAACGTTTTATTTACATTCGTGAAACGGATCGTACGTTTTTTGGGGCGCCATAAATAAATTATAAAAAGCGGAATGTACTGTGGCGGTAATATTGGACGAGAAATAAATAATGAGGTATGTGTATTCGTGGCGATATATTGAATACGAGAAGAGTTCGTGCGCGTGAAAATATGGTTAAAATTTTCCCGATATTGGTCATTATAGTTTATAAAATCACCGATGTACACCGCTGGCATGTTGAAGTTTTATTGATTTTTATATGGGTTCTATAATTTCTCTTCACTAATTCACACTGGAACAGCGTGGTGGACTACACTTCAGGCCTCTTTAATTACGAGGTGAGATCGATGCCTACCTATCGGTCTTTAAACCTTCCACTAATCCGCATGGAAGTAGCAATGTATAATATATTCCTGGCTTTCTCGTAACCAAAAATTATTTTATCCTTGCTTCACGAAACCTTGTGATACAGTTCAAAGCTCAAAGTTGGAACACTAAACTCACCCCAAATAATAACAACTTTTTTAACCAAGTTCTTTATACAATTTTCGTGTTTACCCCATCCATCAAACGTCTCTAGTGAATCACTTTAGCTACTGGAATAAAAGAGTACGAAAATCTTGTGCATTATGATTATTAGTAATTATTAATATACTTTTATTAATTCGGGCTGTAATAAAATCCAACAGAACTAATTTTTTTATTATCGTCATGAAATTTGGCAGGTGTATCACAACATACACAGGTATATATGTATATACAGTAGTATATACAGTATATATGTAGATTAGAATATAATACAATAATATAGTACCTCTGAGTTGGTCTGTTAATGGAGTTCTAAGAGGCACACGGAAACCTGGCATTTCTACTAGTAAACCCCTTGACAAGCGCTCATTTGATTTATATTAACCAGCAATATTTATTTCATTATGGAACTGAAAGGTGGCTGACGGAACCCTGGGATGAATACTTGTAAAAATATATTAGTGGTTTGCGGATCGAGGCATTGGATTATTCCAAATATAGAATACAGTAAACTTAGTACAATAAAATATTTATGAGACTAAAAAGTTGAAAATAAAATAATAATTTAAAAAACTAAAATCATCCGTACCTGATGCAATATAATGCAAAAAATAATAAAAAAGTTCTCCATTTTGTGTTTCGGTGTTAGGGCGTTGCGTTGGAAGAAAGATGTATTTATAATTTGTTTAATTTATAACTTTTGCTTCAATTATATAATAATAAGCATTCTGTCTCACAAGATAAATAATGATAATAAATTTGGTGAGCAGAATCACCATAGATCAGAATAACAAATAGCACCTCAGGTCTTACAGTTATATATAATAGTGTTATACTTTTGGTTAATTGAGAATAATGAAACATAGACGTAATTGCGCTTCTCTGGTAAATGAAAGATTTATTTATGTAGATTTATTTAACCATTAAACATCTAATAAATTACAGTATCCGTTAACAAAACGAAACAACATTTAACGCCTTCATTTCAGACCTTTTTATACTTTAACAAATATAGAAATTTTTAGCATAGTATAATGCTCATAATAATTACAACCGATTCTTTAAAATCAGCACTGTCAGAAGTGACATTTAGTAAACTTTTTTCGATAAATTTTTGTTAAAAATAAATTTTTGTTTTCGGGTCATAGGTGTTTGTAATGTCATATTTGTGTATGTCCATGCCGCCCGCAGCACAGGGAATATTAATGTGCGGGTGTGAGTGAGTAGACGCAGCAAAGAAAACTATTTAAAATATCCATACCAGGTTTGTACGGAATAAATTTTTTTGTTACGTCAAAAATTTGTACGGCATTTATTATGAAAATCTCAACAAAAATGTGGCAATCAGCTTGACAGTTCTGTTCAATTAAATATTCGGTTGTATTAATCTGTTCTCGATGATTTGACTGATAGAAAAATTTAATACAGATAACTTTTCGTTAATTTTTTTTATGCAATAGGTACAGATAGAGTGTGTTTTTAAGTATTTTTTTAATTTTGAGATCATTGCGTTCAGACAGTTAGACATAATGTTGTGTAGTATATGGTTATAGTTATTTGTAGCCTACTTTTAAAGTACTCAAAGTTCATAGTAGAGTACATTCACCGCATATAATATTTTCTCCATCGTTCTCTTGTTTTGACAAATGCTACCAAAGTTCAATAAAGTTATTCATGCGCCAACAATATCATAACAGTTTGGGAGATACCATCGCCAGCGGATGAAAATATTTGAGACCAAAAACATTCCTGGAAAATTTTGCTTTTGAATAAGTACACATTTCCGAGATATCCACTAAAGTACGAGAAAATTATCATAAAATCAGTCTGGGAATATTTCGCTTGGAAAAATAAAGGAAACACGAGCTGAGCTTGAGCCAAAGGTTTTGTTATTGGTCCCAAGGGTACGCTCGGCCAATTCCATACATATACCGTATAATAATGGTATTATTCTATGTTAAGTATATACTTTTCTATTACTTTGTGGTGCTACGATTAAATGTTAATGTATGATCATAGATTGAAGATATATTTCAAACATGTTTGCATCAAATATAAATATAATTTAAAAGATCCCATAGCCCATAGTGACCTCGCCTGCCGAGCCAGCGGTCCCGGGGTCAATTACCGGCCAGGGCAGACATATATATGACATATGAATGTTTGTTCTCGGGTCATGGGTGTTTGTAATGTCATATTTGTGTATGTCCATGCCACTCGCAACACAGGGAATTCTAATGAGCAGGTGTGAGTGTGTAAACGTAAAAAAACCAATATGAAGGTAAGGAATGTAAAAATTATTAAGTCAAGTACAAAACAATATTATAACACTATATTTTTAAAAACCACTTAGTAATCATAAAGCTAGTATAGTATGGCAACAAAGTGGCTTAACATTTAGTTGTCAACTCTGTGGATGACCCGGATACAAATACTACACCTCAAATGTCTTGAAATTATTAGTGTAATTAACGACTAAAAGTAGAATAATCAAGCTAGTTGGATTAGTATTAGATTAGATTATTCCATCAGTACTCGATAGTTCTTAAATATCACATTCAAAAAATCACGGCACAAGTGATAAAAGGATAGCGATGATATCTTAGTTCGACGCCTGTTATCTTAATAATGCGCTAGCGCCTTGTCAGGTTATATCTCACTTTGTTTTTGTTGGAACGCCGCTCTTATCGATTAACATTCCTGTCACTTATTGATCCAAATCTGGTTTTCCGCAAGTAGTTGGACGGCCCCACGACTTTGACGTAGCAGGTCTTGCTAACACTTGCGTGACTGAAGGAAGAAGATGTAACGAGTCTTACATACCTCAGTGCTGTCTATAAATGTTTTAAAGAGGTATGGAGTTTACCTACAATTGGTCAGAACGCTGATATACGAAAACGTGAGTACTGAATGTCGATTGAGATTTAATAACAATTAACATAAAAGTTAAAGCCTTCGGAGGACACTAGCTAGAACAAAAAAGATAACAAATTATGGATTAAGAAATAAAAAATAATAAATAAACGTTCACTTCGCATTAGGAATCTCTGTGTCGGGGGTGGCATTGCTTTGCTTATAAATATAACATCACAAACACATGGGTGTTGAGAACAAATATTTCTGTATCACCTAAACATTTAGGAGCCACAGTCGGAGAATGAACCTGAGACCCTCTGATCGAAGGTAAGCATGCAGATGAGTGATGGAAGGTCAATACCGACAGGATTACATGATGGTCAATGAAATGAATAAATCAAAACTCAAGGACAAAAGAATATATAAAGCCCAAATCTCTGTAAAATAATGGAATATGGAAAAATTCTCCAACTTTTAACTGGCAGAACCAACACGTTAGTTTCTTGAAAGAAAATCTGGTTTCCGATGTCAAGCGAACAATATGAATATTGTCTGGGAAACTTATGCACGAAGTTAAAGTTTTGAATTCGAATTCTGCTTTTACACCTTTTATTTCCCGAATGGACTAGACGATTTTTTTCGGCTTGCAACTACGTGGCAGGAAGCCAGGAAAACGCCATTTGCGTTGTGCGGTTGCACAAGTAGAGGGCGCTGAGGGTTAAAAATTACTGCTTAGGATTAAGTGGATAAGGTCGCTTTTCGATCGGCCGGACAATGGTTGTAAATTCAGCATTGTTTGGGAAAATGATGGCAATAAATATAAAGAAAGGCCTTTAGCAAAGCTGTCCAATCGCATTGCAAGCTTTTCAATACGGCGAATACGTTTGTGTTGGTTGGCCTCGTATATCAGTGTGCTTAAACTGTCATTGCCGGTTCTCCTTTGTACTTTATTTTTAAATACAAAGCTTGTTCTGTAAAGCGAAAAACGATTTAATTATTCGCTATTATAATATTTCCTGCCAGTCTGGCTATTATTTATATCTTTGTACTTTCTTTCTCATCTTCTTCTCATTTCCTAGCCGACAACGCATTTGGTCCTGCTGGTGTCCATGGGCGACGGTGACCACTTGTCTGCTTGTTTGTCGGCCTTAAATAAATATATATCAGTATTTTGTATTTTGTGTCTGTGTATTATTTTGAACATCATCAGAATATACTTATGCAAGTACTCTGCAATTAAAACAGTTGCTTACGCACTTATGTATTTTACTCGATTGTTTTATTAGAAAGTAGCAAACTACCCTCACTTCGCTTCAGGAAAACTACGTCTTACATTATTTTAAATTAATTTATAACTTTTTTATTTAAGGACGGATTGCAATTAAACAAACTTTGAGTATTAAGTGACGCTTACTGCAACACATTAGTGAAAACCAGAACGAAATAGGTTAAGGCGTTTCTGAGATTACCGGGAACAAACGCACCGACAAACAGACAAAAATTCTAACAACTATTGTTTTGGGTTCTACTGCGTTAATTAAGGCTTGTAATAATTAATATTTTTTCTCATATTCGCTCATGTACAGAAAGCGATCAACTAGAATTTTATTATTAGTATAGATCAATTAGCGGCATACAAGAAAACATTACGGAGAACCCACTTATGTAAGTTTTCCCAAAATTATTCTATTATCTAAGTAAGTAGGATGTCCTTGGGCACCACGTTGCACTTTTGAAGTTATTGATGTCCTTGGACATTTACTGCATCAGGTAGCCCGTTAACATGATTATGCACATAAAGAAGCTAAAGATTACATTAGTATTAATTTAATAACAATGAATTTCCGCAAAGTAACACCTGATACTTTCAACTGTATGAAGCTAAAATCGGATTGGAATCCAAATCCCCTTGCTTTGACAATGGCTTTCAAACCACTAAGCTATAACTGGTACCTACGTAATTAATTACCGTGCAATGTCTCCGCTTAAGCACGAAGCGGCTCTGATACGATCGGGTCATCTCGGATCTGATGCGTTGGTCACGATCGCTGATAGACATTTATTTTACAGTGTAACAGTAAGTCTGTGTTCGCTTTGTCATGAGGAGGTTAATCGAGCAGTATTATCTCTAAGGACTCAGTGGCTCCTATAATATGTATGGTAGTGACGCTGATTAGTTGGCGACGTGTCACGGGTTTGGTTCCTGAACTTAATAGGTATGTGTAAGTATATATACATATTTGTGATAGGTAAATGTTTATGGCGTCTTGTTGGCGATATTTTAAGTGTGAACATTCATTTGGTATGCGACACAGGAACATGGGAATAAACATTAATTCATTTTATTATAGTCTATTTAGGGCTTACGTCTTCTGCGCGACTGAAGTCTGAAGGTCTGTTATGGTATACAAGGTCTGTTTCAGATGGATAAGAGGAAAAAAAAATCGATGAGAGTTTTGTTATGATCTTTGACTACGCGAAGGCCTTAAGGTTATACAGATAGATGGATAGTAAATTTTTATCCGTGTGAGAGTGGAAATGTTTCATGAGTTAATTCGTAGTTCCTATGTCTCTTGGTCATAGTGAATTTCAGTGCAAATAACTTGCCATTGTTGAACCTATCGACTTGGATCAGAGCACACGGCAGTGCGCCAACCCAAATTTCATCCTGAATTCAATTGTATATATTTTTTACAACACCTAATTAAGTCGTTGTTTCAGACTTTTACACCTTTGCTTCTTCTTTTGATACGTTATATACAGGTGAAAACATATTTTACTGACTTTTGATCTGTCTTCGCAAGCAAGTAACAGTAAAACCACTGGAAGGATTTGAGTGATATTTGGTATATGAGTAGCTTATATTATGGTATATATTCAACGATACTTTTGATCCTGGGAAATAGATATGTTCCTGCGGGATAAAAATTAAATTTAATATGGATAGTCACAATAATATTTATTACCCTCTTAATAGAATTATTACTGCCTTAGAATTAACTAACTAATTAGAATTTTGACTGTCTTGTTGCAGCGATTATAATAAATATGTTTTTAATTAACTAAAAAACAGAACTAGAAAAACTCACTCACTCATTTTTTAAACAATGTGGGTGCTATTATTAAACGTAAGGAGTAGGTACCAATAAGGCTGTCCCTGTAGCTCGGAACCAGAATACGAGCTACGGTATCCCCTGCTTGTCGTAAGAGGCGTCTAAAAGAGGACTTCCGGAGTTGCGGGCGGTAAGAGTGGGAGCTCGAACCGTCCGGCTAGCGACCCCGGGATGGACGACGGTATGTGTGGCCGCGTACGGTTGATAACAAATGATGGTGCGGGACGATATATATTCGGCCAGGCCAGAACCCGACAGGGACACCGCACTCGGAGGATTCTGGTTGCGTACTCTACTTAGCTCTGAGGAAGGTCAGGGGGGGGGTTTAGTGCGGTTAAAATCCCATATAATCTGGCGTCGCTCCTACGGCACCGGGTACCATGTGAAGGTTTCCCCTTCGAAAACAAAAAAACGATACCAATAGGGATTCTGAAACAAAGCGAGGGCGGGTTACTAGTATCACATAAAAATTAATGCACTGGAGAGTGTAAGAGGACACAGAGGGATAGATTGACTCAAAACTAAAGAAAAAAGTACTATAATTTCGTACTTCTTTATCTGAGGATTTTAGCTCCATTTTCATTTTATTCCTAACTAAATATATTATTAAACAAAAAAAATACATTCTCTACAACGAAAAAAGTAAAGACTTCGAAAACACGAAAATCTCTTCCAAATTATCCGTACCTTTGAACTATCGCAAAAAGACATCATTACCTTATATTTCTATACAAAAGGCTGTTGAAACATCCAACAATGGATCCCAAATAAACAACCAAAGTACCCACACATCCTTCATAATGTAACGATAAGTACAAGATGAGGTTTTCCTGTAAAAGATAAGGGAGTCTACACATTATGCTGGACCATTGTTATGTTAAACATGTTAAATGACGATTTTTTATGTTATCTAGGACGATTTCAGACGAGTCTTATAACGGTAACTAAGTCACGGTATATAGTATATGTATGTATAGTTCTCAACCACTCTCTGGTATGGGGCATGGGATGGCTTCGGTGGAAGCCTTACACGATGTTTGTACCCTGAACACGTGTGCTATGTAATTTTTTTATTATCTTACTCTCTAATACTGCAACTGTAACGGTAGACTTTGTCAGGCATACAGAACCTTATCGATATTATACGAGTATCATTGGATTAAACTAAGTGTTACAGAATCCAGCAACAATGGCAAAGATCTAGCGCCACTATCGCATCCGATGATCAACTAAGTACACCAGTAATTTGTTTTATTTACCTCATGTGCTGAATGAACTCTAGAAGCAAAAAGTATTGAGAGTTTTTTGTTTCGGAAAGTATGTCATGCTATCTCGCGGTACTCCAGATTATATCGTGATATAGGTAAATTACCTATGTCGGAAGGTTTGCCGAAATGTACAAATATTCGGTACTACAGATAGCTACTAACTTCTCCATCTAACCGTATTAGAACAGCGTTTTGAAGTATGCTCTAGTCCTACACAATTACTGTTGCTCGCCGCTACTGAATCGAAGCCAATAATTAATCATAAATTATTTAATTTGTCCTTATATAAGACAACAGGAAGAACAGTCAACTGGTAACAATTACATTAAACTTTGTGCATATGCTGTGTTCGCTTTGATGACGGTTGTTTTCATCGTCCAACGAAGTGCGATGTCGCCTTTACCCGCTTAGTCTTATAACATGAGGTATTAATACGTTGTGTACAATTTTTTTTATTAGCGATCGAAAAGTGAGGCTTGGTTGTTCTCTTTGCGGTAAAACGGGATTTATAAAGGGGTCTGAAGCCATGAATGTCTATAGAACTCAAAAAATATATGAAAGCTTTCACAATGATTATAAAGTAATAGATATTTAATTAAGGCAAATAAATTGTTTTTCATTTAATGTTCAATTATTTTTAAATCATCTTTAATGATTGGTAATGTTAAAAGACAACTATACCCTTGGTAAGATGATATGGCTTATTCTTCAGCAAGTAAATTCAGGTTAATAAATTGTCCATTCATCAGAGATAAGTCACTTATAAATTTTCAAATATGTCTAGAAATTGTCCGTGAGGCATTACAAAAGTAAGGCTCGATGCGTTATTTCGAGATCTTGTATGCTAGGTATATTTCCAGTGTAAGTCACGCAAAAGTTGCTTGTTGGTCGATTTAATTAGAAATCAATGAAAATGCTGAAGAAAATCGGTGATTTGGTAAACTCAAAGATTAAACTCACAGCTAATTCCCCGTCAAGGTTATTATAATGTTAAATATTATAGATAAACTCAACAATATTATTATCAATTATCAATATTTTAATATCAATTATCAATATTTTATTATCAAATTTTAAAATATAGTCTATAAATTCTTTGAATGTTAGAATGTCATATTTTATGGATTTTGTGATTCATTACGTACCTAATTTTTCGCTCTTTCAATATTCTTTTAACCGCATGGGCTATGCTTGAATCACGTCCCTTTCTATGATTCTTCTCTACTATCCACCCTTATTATTTATTTCTCTATTTCGAAACTGTATCCTAATATAGCACTTAAAATAGGACTACTGTGTTCTAATGTTATACCCTGAATACTCTTGTGTTCATATTTCATCGTTCAAATACTTTATTTGTGTGAGTGCATTTTTAAAATTTTTAGGTACTTATATGTATGATTAAAATGTGTCTGTACTGTCTCAGTTATAAGTAAATCTAGTAGATGATAATAAGATTGTTTAATAACATCGGACCTATTAGAATTTAATATTATTCATTCCCTTCTTGTGCTAATTATCTTACCATGTAAATGCATCTTGTAATCTTCAGTACAATCCCTGGGAACTAGATCACTCGGATCCTTAGTCAAGAAAAACAAAACATTTAATCTTAGCTCTCAATAGCCTTTTATATCTTGTCCTACTTTTATATTAACAAGAACAAGTGGGTTTTATTTGTAGTAAAGGACGATGTCATTCTTAATGAATGGTACTGCTTTGTCTCGGAGTTCCTTCATATGCATCCCCCACATTTAAGAATTAAACGTTCCGATCACAATATGTTTTCTTTTCAGTATTTTAGGAAAATACATGTACCAAGTGGATAAAATTATGTTTCTGGTAACTAAGATATCATATATTTTTGGAGACAGTAGCATAATAAGCAAAAAAGTATCTTTTTTCTTTTATGAGATTATGCGGATCCACCTTTTTATGGGATTTTAAGATTAGATATTGTATATCACGTTATATTTCATCTCAGTAACATCTTAGAGTTGTAATCAACCAGATAGATGCTGATTTTTTGGACTCTTTTTTACATCGGAAAAGCAGCGAAACGAAAAATACATTACTTTAATTTCAAAAGTGTTTTAGATTATTGAGGTAATTATAATATAAAATATCTAATAAAGTATTTTTAGAATTAAACTATATTAGTTGGTTAGTAATATTCTTAAGCATTTTTTCTTTAATTCCGCCATCGAACGCTCCAGCTCATCACTTGGCTCTCTAATTCAGATGAAGCGAATCTCCCTTAACCATGGATGCGTGCATAATACGGACATTGTATTCGTTGATGGAAAAGTTTGGTAAAGCGTAGGTAGATAGCAATTTTTGTACTGTGCCTATTAGAAGAACAAAAGATTCATTCATAGGGTGGAATACGGGATTACATCCGTGACAGAACCCGGAGTTACACGTTTACAGTGTCGGCACTGGTTTTAGTTATTCCAGCAATAATGGTTCATTGTCAGGAATTACAACAGATTTTTTTTATAGAAAACATTTTCAATGTTACAGAAACCAATTATTTACTTAAAATATTCGTTCCTAGTAAGTAAATTTTATACTTTCGTAATAAAAAAAATATAACTTTTACATTAAACTAATTTTTTTTTTATTAAAAACCTTTAAACCCTATTTCACCTATTTTTAGTACTTGTATGTATATTTTTAACTGTACCGAGTACTCACGATTTTTGTGTTTACCGATATTTAGACACATTTACATCGTACATGATCATGGCGACACTGCGGTGGCGGGGAGTAACTATGGAACGTTGACACTTGACAGATACTAATAACACAAAAATTGTGAGTACCTGTTACAATTTAAATGTGAATTTACTGCGATGATATAAGTTTAAAACCATATATGCATGTATTGTAAAACTTTTTTACTGGTTCTAAGGTTTTTAAATATCACCTCTTCGTCAGAATCAAACCAATTATACATTTACTTTACCAAGGTCACTTCGTGACTATAAGATGATTGTCTCCATATTATTTTAAACATGAAAATGAATTTTATCAAGTTAATTGTATATATACATATAAGACTGACATTATATGTTACCTCTATGTGCTACCACACAAGGAAAGATTTGAGTTTCTTCAAGGTAATAAATTACATGTAGTCAAAGTCTTCGTGGTAAGCGCGCGAAAATGTTGGCCGTTTCAGTAATCAATGCAAAGAAACATTGATTTATCAGTTATTATTATTATTTCTTGTTTAGAGAATTCACTTTTTACGAATTACATACCTGATTAGAACTAAAAAAAGGATAAGTATATGTACCTATCTAATGCAGGCACAGCTAATGTAATATAAAAAAAAAGTGTCGCTTTCCCTATAAAAACCGTGGTGTAAATCTGGCAACACGTGTACACTAAATCTGCGCGAGATAAAGGCGCCGCTACACCATAACTTGGAAACTAAGTCCCAAAACACGCAGAATTCTTCTTTACGACGTCGCAAGTGCTGCGACTTACCTTACTTTACTGCGTTTCGAGAGGGTTGTGCTTATAGCTCAGCGTAAATCATGTGTTCAGCATGAAGAAAAAATGTTACCTAGCCCATTTTTAATATTTATCGATGCTTATTTTCATAGTTTTTTTTTTATATTAGCGCAAGTTGATAAGCAAGCGGCTAAACCTAGTGATTTCAAATTTGGTCATCGGTTCAAAAGTACTGGGTTAATACACTGCATAAAACCTCCATTAATGGAAGTAATGTGCGATTATAAACATGGTAAACAACCTAGGTATTATGTATTATACATATAAAATTTGTGTATCTGGTAACTCGCACTCAGCATTTATTTAATTTATTTATTTCTCTTAATGTGGCACATATGTATGTATTAATATCACAAACAAAGTATACCTTTAAAATTCTTGTAATTTGTCATCTTATCATCCATTCACGAGTTAGTCAATCAGCTATTCACGAGTGATCGACCGAATTAAATAAGTTCCACCGCGGTCAGTATTTGAATGGCTAAGCGTTTAATTACAGTGGCTAGTCTTGAATGCATCTATATTTCGAAAAATACCTCAAGTCATCCCATTCGATTGTCATCATTAGACAGAGACCTCGGGATGGCATAAGAACTTTCGACACTCATATATCAATTTTCCATTAATCCGTTGGGGTAGCGTGCTGGAATACGCTTCAGGCCTCTTCTATAATAAGAAAAGACCCTACAGCAAGATGCAAGGATGAGGTAAGTTAGATCTTTATAGCATAACATTATATATGAGAAATTTTATATATACTCGGATGTGGTCGGAATAGCCTAAACGAGATTCATACACGTAATATATAAGTAATGCTCACGGAAATTTAACACAAATGAGTTTACGTTCACTTTTGTCGACATTCCAATAAGGACCATCTATTTGTGCTGTTAATTGTGCCATCAAAATTTTCTTTCATAACGCACATTACTACAATACATACAAGGAAAGAAAAATAAAATTAACAATAGGCTTCATAATACATCCGGCGCTACCCTTTGTTGAAAGGATACACGTTATAGAGAGCAGAAATATGCAGCGTTACGGAAACGAATACAAACGCCAAATAAAAATAAACGCACAAGAGAAATTCCGGGCGAGGAAATGAGAAAAATCATTTCCAGCCCCAAATCGCGAGGGGCTGGCTGGTATCAACCATTAAATCTTGAGGTGATAATCTTCGACTTGAAGTTTCGTATAAATGTAACTTTTGGTCTCCAGCAATAGACACAGATTTTCTACGCTGCAAATACACACTTGGTCTGTTGAGAAGCAAATAATTCATAATTAAATATTTCACTATTGGGTTGAATCCATTTTAAAAATAATAAGCAGCAATAAGAATAACATGAAGTGTGAATTCATACAACGAACACGATAGATATTTTATATGTTAACAGCGGGCAAACCGAGCAAACAGGGTCCCTAATGGCAAGTGGTCACCGGCGTGAGAGACGATGATCACAGATAACCACAATTTTGACGGGCATTAGCCACACGTTACCGACTAAGAATGTTGTAATGAACTTAGATTGATTAATGTTGAAACTGTCAAAAAACACGATATCATGTTTGATTGTAGTCGAATAAATTTCTAATACAGAATAAATTTTTCAATGATATCATATGCAAATCTGTATTTTAATGTTGCGAAATAACTTTCAACAATAGAAGATTGTTGAAACTTTCCAACGGCAACCATACTACGTGCCAGGTAACGTATAGGTAAAATATGCAGGATTTGGATTCAAAATAATTATTTTGACCATAACCCATGTTTCAACTGGATCTAGTAGCAAAACGAATCAACGTAAAAAGCTTGTTTGGAGTATTTTTAGATATATCGTAAACCTTGCAGTGAGTTGATGATAGTAAAATTATTGAAGGATAACAATGATATGGACAAATTAGAAGGCTTCAAGCTATCCTTGCTCAGTATGCTATGAAAAGTGGTACGATAGAATTTTGATATGAGGCAGGATTTGTTAGGTGGAACGATAAACAAAAGTTTCCGAAGTAGATTGCAGAGGTAATAGAGTAACACCGTATAGCAGTGAGCAGGCCACATCGTTCGTGGGACTGACGCCAGTTGGAGAAGAAAAGTCCTTGAGTGGCGTCCTTGTTTTGGTAATAAAAGTGCAGGTGGTCTTGAGCAGGTAGACTGATGACCTGCAAAAAAAAAGAGTAGAAATCAGAAGGCCCAGAACCGCTCACACTGGTACCAATTAGGTTATAACCGTGTCCTGCAATGGTTCTCTGAAGCTGTTGAATGAATGATATAAAATAGCAAGTATATTCTAAATCCACCTTGATTATCATGCTTGTTAAAATGTGTAACTCTAAAGATTCTGTCAACCAATTAAACATTTTATGCAAAGATGTTTAAGTATTAGAAGTGCGCTCTCTTATGTTTCTAGTTTGTAAGTACGAATATCTCAAGAGCATGTCTTATTAAAATAAACATTAAGTGCCTCTGTTTTTAAATTGAATGTCGATCAAAAATGTTTTTTATGTACCATGTTCCTGAGATAAGAACTTTGTAAATTTACTAAAGCGTGTTACAATAGAAAACGATGTGTTTACCGTATAATCAGTCATTATATTTACTGTGTATTTATTTAGCTCACGTTACATACATAGGTAGTATATATTTATTGCTTAGAGTTTATTTACTATACTTTTGGACTAAATTTTCTTACATTGGCACGTAAATTTACACTGGCGTAAATTATTAAATATTATTGTAAATTATTAGCGTAAAAAATTTACACGACGACGACGACGACGACGACGACGACGACGACGACGACGACGACGACGACGACGACGACGACGACGACGACGACGACGACGACGACGACGACGACAACGACAACGACAACGACAATGATGATGATGATGACAAATAATACTTAAAGATAAAACACTTTAACTTTTAACTTACGTATATAAGTACGGATACCCACATTTTTTCATGTGCCCCTCCATTAACTGTTCAAGGCTTCTACGTTTCTTATACCGAATGTGAAACGTCTACTGTAAATCTCAACATAAAGAATGTTCCAATCTAAAAAACCCGAAATCCTCAAAGGAGTTAAACGATATAACTACCAAAGCACGTACGTCTGTGAGTCGTTCTGAAAAATTGCACGGGGGACTATTTCCTGGGACTGATTCCGGCGCAGTGAGCGAGCGTTTTTATACCTATGTAAATTTACATAATGATATTTTTGTCGCGCAACTTGTGGTGAAATTTACGGCGGCAAATCTCGCGGGCTGAACGGGACGTGGAGGGGAGCTGCGAATATGGCGCCAGTAAATCACATCTGTTCGGTTCCAGCTCGCGGCGGTGTCGATAAAATCGCTGATAACAATGTACGACATTTTACCGTATAGCGTTCGTAATTGACCATTAAATGAACATTTTACTAAATTTATTCATTTAGAGTTGACATGCACCTGAAGCTTAGTTGACCTATTAAAGAGTCCATATATTTTTATGGCATGTAACTCGCCGATATTCAGACTGAAAACATCGTTTTTCAACGAAGGTGTATTAGGGACTGCCATACTAAAGGAGTATTGAAGATAAGTTTGTTTAGTAAAAAAAACCGGTAACTGTGAAATTGTAGTTACGATAATAATAATACGGCATTTTGCGTGTTCTAGGTGGCATGGGCATACACAAATGAGTACATGCGCGACGCAAAACATGTTTTATTTGCCACTTAAATGTCTGCGAGGGTCAGGAATTGAATCCAGAGCAATTCACTCGGCAGACAAGGTCACTTACAGTTGGGTCAACATCTACGTAGGTCATCAGCTACGACGTCACCTCAAATCATCAAGCTATCAAACTTAAACATAATTATAAATCAACCCATTTAAAATTGTAGGTTAGTTTGATTTTAATTCGTTTTTTTGTGGAATCACTGACATACAAATGAATTTAATAAAATTTTCAAAAAAATTTTGTGAAAACAAAAACCGTTAACAAAGAAATGGTAAAATGCGTGAAAATATTTCCGCCCAAAATTGAATAAACAATTTCAAAATGTTAATCGAGCCGAAAAATTACTCGGTCAAAAGTCAAAACATGCAACACATGCACCTGCATGCGCATATGCACGCATATGCGCCTGTGCTGCCATGCATGCATAAAGCGTTCAAACCATCACTGAAAAGTTTTTCGTACAACCATAATTAAAAGTACAAAAAGGTATGGGGTGCGTAAAACACTTCGGAGAGAAATTATGTGCGTATATTTTTGGTTGTATTGCGATGCTTTCGGCATAGTCCTTTAGCCTCTTTGTTAAGAACCTTTTCAGCCTTAAATTAGGTGAGCTGGAAAAGCAAACCGAGCAGGTGAATAGTATTTACCAAGCCATTACTCATTCTCCCACTTCTGAGCTTAGGTTCGGTTACCACGATAGATATACATGCGATCGTACATGAGACCTGTGAGCCTTTTCATATGAACTGGAAACTGCCAAAGAGGTTTTAGTAGGTAATAATCCCACATATCCCGGAACCATTTTAAAAAGAGGTTGGGTATCGTTATGGTTTTCCCCCGTTATAAAAGTGTCCTCTTTAGCAGATAAGTGTCAAGACCATAGTGGCCAAATACATATTAAATTACTTGTGACAACATTTTAGCAAGGTTTGAGATAAGCACATTCGTTTCAGGAGTAAATATAAATGTTCGAAAAAATTAGGTTTTTTTTTTGAAATAATTTTAAGGACTAGAAAAGCAGTCGAGCCCTCTGACGTTTAACAGTCATCGTCGTTTATGGACATTTACAACCTGAGAGGAGTCACGAACGGACGAACATTTACAACCTGAGAGGAGTCACTAAACGAGGGCTCTTTTTACGCCTTGCTTGAAGAACCCCATGTCACAGCGCTCCCTGAAGACCTCCAACGGAAGCTAATTATGAAGAAGGTAACCGCACGATTTATAGATACGGACTAGGCAGCCCTTCAAACTGACGGCAAACGTTTTGTCCAGTGTTAATAAAACGGAGGAAAGTGTTTTGGTTATGTTATATGAAATTCACAATGGAGAAAAGAAATTAAAGAAGGCAAATGTAACTGAATAGGAACAGTTGCTGTTTTTATACTACAAGTAAGCGGCATTCGCCTCGTGGCGTATACCAACCGTGAGCGATCGACCGACAAATAAAAATCCGGCGAACTCGATAGTTACATGTGTTTATGACGGAATGGATTATTGCATTCCTGTGTGAATAATGTAATTTTTTGCAGCTTTATTGTATTAGTATTAAATCTCCATTTTTCTATGTTATCAGGTATATTTTTCGTTGCTTTTACTGTATTGTCTCCAGTATTTTTAGTGTTTCTCACTAAAAATATCTTAATTTACTAACTATTGAAGATATCCGTGGAAACTTTATTAGTGTGTGTCTGTCTACTTTATTGTGTCTATATGTATAAGAAAACATTGTTTGCTTTCCAAATAAAGAAAAAAAAAAAACATTATAGCCTGTAATGACGTAGTTAGGGAATATTTGGGACAATAAATATATTTTTTTAAAGTTCTGTGCGTCTATGCGCAGGCCTATATGGAATACTGGACTTGTTGAATATTGTTGGAATTGTCAAGTCACTCAGTCAAGGAAAACAACGTGAATAATCTGCAGATCTGAAATTCCTCAAGGTGTGTGAAATACCTATATCAACCCTCAATTCGCTAGTATAGTAGACTATGATTTTTATCCCTATTGAAGATCTCTCATTGTATATTTCATTTCAAAATTTATGAATTCGTGAGTACAGTTAAAATGTATATTTTTATAAATAAACTACATCGTAATTAATGAATTAGCAGCATTGTATTTTATTCAAAGAAGCATTTTCTATTTTAATTTTTAAGAGACAAGAGAAATAGTTAAAATTGTCCGACGAACTTACATTTGATCGTTCGTATATTTATGAAGTCCCCTTGGGTTACTTTCTGTGTAATCTTGATTAAATAGTTAGATTATCGGCTTTGTCAGACGAATGAAAGTTGAGGACATTGCTTAATCCCGCATTTGTAAGCAGGCTTTAAGCGGATGAGGAAAAACAAGTAATTTACTGCTTTTTGTGAAACGCACTAAAATAAATTAGGTAACAGATATCAATAATATTTTATCTATGGTAATTATAAAATATATCGGGACTGCATCTATACATATTATAAAATTTTAACCTATCGCTTTCTGTACATTCATGAAAGATATATGAGAAAAACTACTATTAGGAACCTTTATTAACGCAATAGAACCCAAAAAAATAGTGCACAGAATTTTTATCTACTTGTCTGTGCGTTTGTGCCCACTAATCTAAAAAACGGCTTAAGAGATTTCGTTATAGTTTTTACTAATATGTTGCAGTAAGCATCACTTAATATTTAAAATTTCGTTTCATTGTAATCCATCTATAAATAAAAGAGTTATAAATTAATATATTTCTAAGTCACATAACGAGAATACCCAGTCTTAAAACAGTGAGGGTGCTATTTTTAAGCATGAGGCATAGTTTTTCTGATTATTTGCCATTGGCTAAACAATTAATGTCTTTTTTTTAATACAATTGTATACTATACGAGTCTACGAGGTTTACCTATGATGCAGGTAACATGGATACATACATATCACAAAAAACCACAACCCGAGAACAAACACTTATATAACACATAAAATTTTGCGCTGGCTGGATTCGAATTTGGGACTCCTCCTTCGCAGGCAGGTAGGAGTACATGGTCGCCTAAATTCAACTGGACATACAATTGTTCTTGATGGCCAAACGGGGTTTTGTTGAGGTTGTACATCTTAAAAAAATTATCAGAGCGTCTATTCAGGATGCAAAGAAAGTTGTGTGCGAAAGAAATATATGTATTTTTTTTCTAAATAAAACCAGGAGATCAGAGGAGACTGAATAGGAGAATAAATTTGTGTATTGAACATCTTACAATTCATCGCCACTTACCATCAGGTGGGATTGTTGTCAACTTAATAAAATAAAGTAATAATAATTCCAGTAATATAAAGGAATATGAGAAGTTTTTGTATGAGCGTATCTATTCCACTCACGATAAATACTAGACTAATACTATTGCAATAGGATTGTTAATAGTAAATTTAATATTCATGCCACTGTTACGGAAATGCACTGTGTTTTAAACTCGGAGCAGAAGTGCTCATTTGGCGGTGTGAACCAACGTTTTAGTGCTCTGGCACTAGGCATTAGGATTAAGCTCTAAACTCAGGTGTTTAATACGTCTAGATTGACTTCTTTAGCTCGCCCGCTACAGGAGCTTTGTTTATCAACTTTGCATTTACTAAAGCAAGAAATTAGTTGTTAATGTTATTAAGTTACTTAATATTTTTGGTTTCCTGATTTTAAACATAAGGTTCAAAAATAAAATATGTATGTATATAAATTGATAGGTGCCACGCGAGTTGCCCATTGGAACTTTTAAGCGACGCATTAAATACGACTTATAGGTAAAGGATATTATAGTATAGATGAATACGTTAATAACAAGGACGCCTGGAAATAATAGTGTCGAAACCAGTCCCGCACAGGTTTAAACTTTTGTAATTACCATGTGTTGTTTAAAAGATGTGCTCAGGAGTTTCTTTTGCCGTTTCTTTTCCTCATTGTTAAAGCACGTTTTCGAAACGGTGGTAGAAGAAAAAATGACGTTCATAAGTGTATTTACAGAATACCCATATGATTTAATGATTTTGAATGAATTAAAAAATTGAAGTTGTCGGAGCGAAGTGTCCCAGGTCTTGACTGCCATGTAACATAAATGTGTGCTCTCGGGTCACGGGTGTTTATGATGTCATCTGTCCATACCACCCGCAACACCGGGAGTTTTAGTGTGGGGGTGTGAGTATGTGAATATTTATTATTGTTTATTATCATTCCTCAGATATTTTTACTTAAAGTAAGCTCCCTAGTTCCTTACATCTACTCAACTCATGAATGTTACAAATTATGTAATGTCTTAACGGTCAGACAACTGCTTATTATGATCCAACGCTTCCATCTCGCCGGTGACGCTCTTAGTTTTACTAATGTATATTAGCAACGGTGATCACTCACCATCAGTTGACCCATCTGCTCGTTTGTCTGCTTATCACATAGAAAAAAGGAACAGCTTAATGTACCATTTGAAGATCACAAGTGCTTATGAAACTTCCACCAAAACGGTAACCTATCTAAATCCTAACCGTATGGCATGCCTAAACTATGTCGATTAACTTCTTTGGCACATGACATGATATAGAGAGAATGTAGTAATAATTATTTATCGAATAAATGATATCCTCATTAAAATTCCAACAGGTATTTGCATACTTAATCGGATTGTCTGTAGAACAATAATTGGAACATGCATCAAACTAGTGTAATAAAAGCTTAGGTGTGAGTATGTTAGCTGCCTATTTTGTATAATTACACCATTTGTACAATATAATTTAAACGCGTTTCAAAATTCCTCTCGTTATACCCATTGGTGGTTATGTACCCTATGATTGGATTATAATATGTAGCATGGTGCAGGTTTATTTTCGGGCCAAACCTAAAAGTATCACAATTTTGTCCATACCGTCTTAAACACCGTGCTAAAAGACGACATTTGCAAGGTCTTATTGAGCAAAAAGTGAGGAATTCTGCCTCGCGGCTACCTTAGCTCATAGTTACTGGAGAATTTTTTATAATGTCAGGGAAGGTACAGATCTTCAACACACAAGACTTTAAAAAAATAATTTCGTTTCTGATCTCGAAACCGTAGAGTAGGTTATGCAAAAGACACGATGCCACACCTCGCTATGCAAGCGGTGTCGTCACGAAGTATTTGTCAAACAATGTAGCGTGCGGGAGAGGAACATGCGATTTAATGGGAATGCAAATGCATTTTCCGTCACTGGACAGAGCAAGCAACGGCTTTTAGAGCGTGACAAATGTGGGACAGGACGATTGACAGTGAGAACACAGACGTTGAAGAGAATAGTTTCATGTTGGGTGTAAGGGGATCCAGATTTAAATCCCAGCTTACATTTCTTTCTAGTGTTGTATCTAGCTCAACATAGAGGGGCTATGGCCCTAAGTCACGTAAGGCCGGACTCAGTACCATCCAGTTTACTTCCGTTGATATACGTGTATGCTGTTATGGTTTTTTACCTGCTGAGCTTGCTAGCACCCTCGCTGGCTCCTCGTTGGCATAAATATGTAAGTGTGTGCACCGCTTCTTTCTTGGACATCAACGCGGCGGTGAAGTGCCGGTGACAACTTAATATAAGGCAGCCCATCAGTTCGTTATTTACACATAAACCCCATTTTTGCATACGAGTTGAAGATAACTGTTACAAAATTTTATTCGCAAAAAATACCAAGGAAAAATTATCATGTTATAGAATAGGTAAAAACTTTGTGTTGCTCGAAGCAGGATTTCAGGTTTGAATGGTTTTAGTTTCGATTTTTAACCGGGGCATAAGTTTATGTAACAAAAATTTTTTTCTTCGGTCTGACCGACATTCAAATTCCCTCTGGTGCAGGTGGAATGGTCAAATAATACTTAAAAACAATCATGACTCAACATCAAATATTAATCAGTGACATAAACGGGTGCGTCGACCAAATCGAATCTGGGACGATTAATTTGGCAGGCAAAGTTATTACCAGATGTACTTAAAGTTAGACAAAAATATGTATAAGTAAAAACAGTATGGAACTACAGACACCAACTACATGGTTGCAGAGCAATAATCATTCTATATTGTATATTTGTGGCTACAAATGTTCACAGTACCACGCTTAAAAGTCTCCATACTCCGAGTACGACGCTCCGAAGTATTTGCCGAACAGTACGCGTGCGGGCGACAAACACATGTTTCGATGGGAAATGGAAATTTGCTAACTGTTACTGACCATTCGCTCGATTAGATGGTACGGTAAATTTTGCCAACACTGTGACGTCGTTTGCGAATGTTGTGCTCACTGGTATTGAATAGAAATGATCTGTTCTTTAAATAAATATGTTCGGTGAACGTGTTTGTTTGCTATTATCTTTATATTATCTATGGTAATAATAAAAAGAATACGGGACCGAATCTATGTTAAATAGATTTTGAAAATTTTTATGCAAGCAAGCTTTGCTTTACAGGTTCTAGGATCGGTCAAAATGGCGCTGAAAGGCCGGTGGATAGATAAATTTTGTTATCTAATAATATAACAACTAATATTTTGTAAAAAGTTTACCCGTTAATTTGAAATTAATGTCGAAATTTAAATGAGACCTGGCGTGTTTGTAACATATATTACGCATTATAATTTAGAGTCCTGTTGTTCCCCCTCACATAGATCGGTTCACACAGAATAGGTAATGAAAATTAGTACGGTAGTTCTTTTAACAATGGTAAAAGAAATTTTCTTTCTTTTTCTGTAGCTGATGCAATAAACGTGTTTATGTGTCGAATTCAAAGAATTAAGAAACCCGTTTCCGAAAGCAATCAAATAGACTAAACATGTAATTTATTAAGTATTCTTGTAAATGTAGGACGGCTCATTCTGTGATACTGTAACATATAAAAGATTTCGCGGTTGATTTTAAAAGGTGGGTGGTGACTAGTCATTCGAATAAAATTCTACCAACACCGACGTGTATCAGCGGTTCGTATAGAGTCCTAAAACCTCCAACACGAGAGACCATTCGCTATAGCGTCGTCTGTAACACGACAGCGTGCACCACGAGCAAGGGAGGTTGGTCCAAATTGCCATAATATTACAATATAGTATAGTACACCGAACGTTGATGAGTGACAACTTCTTAAGGCTGTGTTCGTATTGAATTAACAAGGGTGTAATATTTGCGAGTAGATAAATATTTTATCGAGTTAAGGGCCAATTTGAATGGTATAAATAAAGATTTTCGGGGATTTTAGGTTCTCAGAAAAGTCAACACATCTCGTCTGCGTCCGTGCTAATACGTGCCTTAGAATTAGTGGAAGCTTATTGAATAAATACCTGTAAGAAGTGAAGCCAGTAGTATCATAGGCTAACCGATAAAATTGGAATATTTATTACAAATGATTAATTTATTAAAACCTAGAGTTATTTTCCGCTTAATCAAGGAGCATTTTATGTAGCGCTGTATAGTGTTATCACTGAACTAACAAGCTCTACAAATACGGCTAACGGCTATGCAAATGCAACCTTCTCTGTGCTCTTCATTTATTGCCGCTGTTCTATAAAGGCATTAGCGCGCAAGTAACTGACTCTACGTGTTCAATTAGCTTTAGAGACTCAATTTCACATTGTTTAGATTACTTTTGAATTACGAGTAGCCCTAATAAAGCTGTATAAGATATAAAAACTATGCGGTTAATTTGAGAGTTTTCAATGACCCATTCATTATTTACCACTATCATCACCACAATTTTATATGCCTACCCTAATTTTGTCACATTTAAATCCAGCAAATAACCGCTAATTCAATGAGCTAGTCCAGTCAATGTACTTCGTAGTCGTCGTTTGTCTACCAATTTAATTATTTTTAATTCAATCGCGTAAAGTAATACTAAATTCCTCGGCTCTGTCCCAACGCAATATACAATTTTGAGATTGGTCACACAAAAATCTAGTACAAAGGTAAAGCACCAATGCTTGCTTTACCTTTGTGTGTAGATCTTATGACTGATCAATCTTTATTAACAAATAGCTCAAATATAGAAAATGTTCACCTTTAAATACTAAGGCATACTTGATATATAGATGTTACGTAATTTACATCTGAGTATACATTGAAATTATAACTTTAAATTAAAATCACGAGCTAAACAAGAAAACGAGAAAAAACATTCAAGACTAGTCAAGTTACGATCGTATGACGTTAGGATGTACTCGAATACGCGTTCATGCATGCACCACGGTAGCCTTCGTTTTTCCCATTGTTTTGTCAGATTTCAGCGGGTAATCGAGCCGGTAGCGGCAGTGACGGACGTTGTGAAGTATGGCTGCGGCGTTTGGATAGACCGTGCGTGATGTTGTGTCCGCAAACAATGTGCTTTATAGTTTATTTTTTGTTTTTATTCAAGTAGTGAACAGGAATTTGAGTCACAGTTCTTTTGAGCTCTCTCAATGAGCCACACCTTATAGTGTTGATTACTTCAAGTGAAGAATTTTTTACGTAAATAAGTTTTACCATTCGAAGCTACTCGTACCACTAACTATCATATGGGGTCGAAGCTAAGTATTAATTTGTATTCGGTAAAAATGATCTACTAATTTTGCAACGAATGAAAATGATTCCACATCTATTCAATTTGGTTCGAAGTTCAATCGAGTCGTTTCAGAGAATTCTCAGCACTGATAATATTGTATGACCGAAATCAATTACGGATGTAATTTTATTTGCAGTTTGGAAATGTCAGGTTGGTAGTACTAGATAGGCTATTCCTTAGCACTAGGTATAAACACTAGGTCTACCTACGGTCTACCTGCGGTCTACCGCGTACCCGTTTGCTGTGTCTATGTCAATTAAAACGCCGGTTTCTTCAAGCACAGTCAATTGTTGCAACGCTGTCCGGTAATGTCAAACATTTTTGAGAGCTTGCTTTTTTGTTTAGATTTCAGTTTCGATTATTGAGCGCTGGCTTCTCTATCACATGAAGGTATCCGTGCCCTGTAGTGAGCCGCTAATAGATTTAAGTCATGAGTGTGATTTAGTCTTCATACTCCAGTTCCACTGCTATTAAAGCCAACTTGGCATGAGCTGAATAATGCCGTGATTGCAGGACTCATGATCAGGTGACTGACTAACATACATTATCATAAACAAGTTTTGCTACATAAAAATTTTCCATAAAAAAATACTCTTTTCTTTATCCATTCAGACTAAAGTTAGGCGCACGTGCCACAGAGCAATGAAGCGATTCCAGCGACGAACATTACCGCTTTCGTTCCGCCTTACACTCATTAAGAGTTCATATCCGAATGTTGAACTACACGGATATAGAATAGAATAGATCAGCCCGATGGAGGGACGTCGGCAGTTCTAAAATTGCGCGAAGGTATCCACACGCTTCCACGATTGCTGTTTGACGATATGATAAGAACTGCGAATGGAGTCGCACCGCTGCTGAGTGAAGGTTTTAGTAGCTTCTAACACGGCTGTTGGGTGCACTACATTGCAGATATTTATTTGAGAAGTAGACGTTTGTTCTGAGATCATGTCTGTTCGTGGCTTGTTAAATGCTATGATCTGGTGTAGATATTCACACAAGCGCCTTTATATAACTGCTGATAAATGAGTAATATAAAAATTTATCTGTCGTTAAGAAACGTGAATTTGAATCATAAACCGGGTGTATTGAGAAACAACGACCTCCGCTGTGTGTGTCCCTTTTCGTCATTTGATGGGTACTGCAACACCGGTTAAACATTAACCTGTTTTTTATTATTATTATTAGGTTTTTAAGTTTATTTTTTCTTTTCTTTCTTTGTTGTTAAAAATCTATATGTTATATCATGTTACAAGGTTGCAGTATTCATGTTATTAGGCGAAATAAATGTTTTATTCTTTCTTTCTTTCTTTCTTTTGAACCTCTGTTACCTTTTATTTATGACTAGCAATCCGCCGTCGTTTCGCTTCAGAAAAACCACACCTTACACCAAGAAATAGCACCTGCATTGTCTTAGATAAATTTATCACTTTTTTGTTTATGGACGGCTTGGAATGAAATTAATTTTAGATATTAAGTGATGCTAATTGTAATACATTAGTGAAAACCATAACGAAATAGGGTAAACCGTTTCTGAAATTAGCGTGCATAAATGCACAGACAAATTTTTTAATAACAATTATTTTGGGTTCTATTGCGGTCATAAAGGCCCCTTATAATGGTTTTAGTCAAATATTTTTCATATACAGAAAGAGATTAGTTACAATTTTGATATGTATAGATAGATGCAAATCGTGAAAGATATGTCCACATTAACCACATTTCCATTCGACAGTTCGACCACAGTCAGCAGACTACATTAACTTGACATCTCTATTACGATGGGTTATTGCAGGATTCGATGTCATATCTAGTTGCTGTACATCTCGACCTGCCTGCACGCAACATTAACAAGACGCCACATCGAAGGGGACATTAAATTCGTTTCTCGTTTTAGTACATTACCCCCGGCACGGAGGTAGGTATTCATCACATCTGACGCCAGTCAATCTAAGCGATTGTCATATTAAGATACGTTGTTTTGTGAGGGAGAGAAATCGACCGGTGAGTATTGCGGTTATTTTTAGAATGAGGAGCAAAATTTTCTGATGTACCTAAGAATGGATCCTATTATTGAGTAGCAGCACGCCATCGCTTCGCGTCAGGAAACCTGCGTCTCACATTTAGACATAGCGTGCGTATTTTATTAGGAATGGTTTTTTTTACTCTGTGAATGAGAAACATCATATTCAATTTTATTTTTAAATTCTTATAATAGCCAAAAATACATTTTTTTACCAATCTCTATATAGAATGTTCATAAACATTTAAATTTCCAATCCCGTGGGAGAAGATCCATTCTGGCTTATCTGGCTCATCTGGCTTAAAATTTTTATAACTCATAATGAAAGTTACAATAATGCCAATATCATCCAAATTGGTTCAGTGGGTTAAATGTGATACATGTCAGGCAGACAGGCAGATAGAAATAAAATAAAATTATTTGATCTTTGCATCCATAACAAGTCTACTTACTTTTTCAATTTCCACAAATATTCCATGTACATATTCAACCTAATAACGGAATTATCGTTAATAAAATCAGCCAATTTAACCTACATATGACACCATTTATTCATTGGCGTTAGAAATAGGTAATAGAAAACAAATATACATGAAAGTTTAAAAAAAAACATATGGAAATTTGGTCATGGTAAGTAAATATTTCAATGTGCTTCGACTAAGGCTGTTCGAAAAGTATATGAATTCTGAAAATTGTATAAGTTATTTTTAGCTCCTAGTATTGTAATACTGACCATATTTCGTGCATTGTTACATACATATAAATATCCAGTGGTCCTTTAATACGAACATCGATTATTATTTCAATATTAATATAAATACATTTCTCTCATTCCTATATAGGTAGTTATAACTAAACCAAGGTAAACAAACCAAAATAATCCGGCAAGCTCTGAATTCCTCGCCCCACTTCCTAAATCCCTTAAGAACCCCCACAGTAATGTCGTGTTACAGGATAATTAATATCAGAGACCACTATTTTATTTCATTACTTATGCGACAGTACAAGCCATAACTTCTCTAAGTTAGAAGTTTGCGCCAACTCCGTACGCGTACAGTCCCATCCATAAATTTTTACACGTGGAAATATTTGATGATATTAGACACAAATATTTCAACAATTATCCAATTAATTTCATGTAATTATCGAGTAAGCGAACATGCTATAGATAAGGAAAAAAATATTACATTTGCAGTTGCCGTTCATGTAAATTACCCGCAATTGTTCCCGTGAGAACAACGCGGCGGCCTAAAAGCCTTTATTTTTTTAGTACTATTTTAGTACTATTAGTTTTGTGGCTTTCTTTTGTGAAATTTTCAAATAATAGAACTTGATCTGTAATGAGCTCGTTTTACTTTCGTTTTCGTAATGAGAATGATAAAATTTCACATAAATTGTAATTTAAAAATCTAGTGGATTTAAGCTAAAGAATTTGAAGACTTAACAATAATCATATCTTTCAATTTAAAATTAAAAAAAAAAATTTACTCCGGAAATGAAAAATATTCATGGATAAGATTTATATTACCGACCCTAATCGTGTGAGACCGATTTATTCTTACCGTTTTTTTAATCGTTAAGATCAATCAAGGGCCACATTTGATAACATTGTGTTATTTGGGTGAATGATACACTGTATACTCTGTTGTATACATTTCTTTATAGCTTTGGACTTAATTATGAATCGTTTTCATTGGAAAAATGTCCTACTGTATAATGTAACTTAGGTGCAGTATCTCACGTTGATAAATACGACAAGTAATGGCTAATAAAATAGGTTTTTTTTAATTTTATACAGCAATTTTTCTAATAATACTTACAATTACAATAATTGATATTATATACTGTAAACTTTATGAATTATATATATGAGCGTGACCATAAGAAATTAATACAATATTTTTACTATCAACGATAACTCAGAACAAAAAAAGGCAAAAGCAAATTCTAAAGACGGTCAACAATAATCAATTACGCTTTGATAAATTTCACTTTAATTAGATTGATATATATATATATATATATGTGTTAATTATTAACTTTTTATAAGCAGTGATATAGCTTATCTTTTGTTTTCTAGATAATAAATTTTCTAAATAATATTATCTGATATTATATCTGATATTATAAAATTGTCAATTAGTCAACCTGGTTAGTATATTTGTATTGAATTATATTCAATTCATAAAAAATAATATTCAGGACAGGTATATATTGGAAGCAACCAAAACTTCATTTTGTAAATTTAAAATTGACCCTAAAACATTTTCTTGCGCATGTACCTCTTCCTAAGAGCAGCCGCCCGCACGTGACAACGGTGCAAAAATTAGCTTCATAAATAACAGAAAGTTTGTCTGTCCGTTCGTAGCACGCTAATCTTCAGTTCATTAGAGTTAGGAAGTGGTTACTTAGCTTATTAGTCTAATTTAACCCTTACGAAATATGAAACGGCAAAACGTTAGATGTTAATGTTTAATTTTGTTCAGAGTTATACTGCAAGATCGGTTAATGTGCTTTTTAATTCAAATAATAAAGGACAAGCAGAAAGGTTCGAAGCTTAAATTAAAACATAATTATAACCTGTATGTAATCATAGCCATTATATTTATCAGTGTATTTATTACAGGCTTCTTTTATTTCAGGCCTTGTTCCGATCAACAGTGTTTTGTTTACTAACTATGTATATGTCGGTACAGCGGGCATCCGCTGGATTCAGAGGGCTCAGGACCGGTCAGAGTGGCGCAAGTTAGGGGAGGCCTATGTCCAGCAGTGGACCTCTAAAGGCTGATGGATGGATGGATGGTTGGATGATATGTCTGTACTTGATTACAGTCCCATTAGGTAAGTGATGATGAAGTCTCAGATGATGAAATGCATTAACGTATTTGCACTCTTGCTTTGAAATCATTCACACTATAATGGGTTGTTCTCACACATTAATGGGTTGGAAACACTGGTGGGATAAAATAATTTAATTACCTAATTATTCTCTCATTTATTGTTCAATTTGAGCTTCTCGTAATGTGCATTTTTACCCGATTCCACATCGAAACCAATAAAAAATTCTTATCAATAAACAAAGTTAAGCAATCACAGCTCGATAATGTTTAAAAAAAATAGTGATAAAAATCAACAATACTAACGAATTATAGCTAAGATCACAAAGGCACATTTATAAAATATTAAAAATGTTATCAGACAAAACGTAATGACAACCCAAAGCATCTCATTGTCACGAGCTTTTTAAAGCTTAATAACGAGGTACACAAGGATGGAGACATTAAAATCTTTCTAGTAACAAAAGTATATCTGAAGAGAAACGAGAAAATAAGTAACGAAGGTCGGAGGCCACGACAATGTTAAAACCGCAGCTTCACTGGGGAATTACTCGTATTATAACACAAGTAATTTCCTCGTTGTTTGTCTTCTAAAATCCAAAATTCCTCCGCTATACGCTTACAAATAGCACCCACTAACGATTATTTTTTTATTAGGTGTTTCTTAAACTCATGTTTGCAATCGTTTACTGTTGTAGGGATACATTTTCTTAGTTCTAGGAATTATAAAATAACTACAGAAAAGCAACCAATTCAATTCAATTATAAAGTTGAAAAAATTTATGTGTTAAAGTGTAGAAGAATTCATCTTATGATTATGTATCGTTCTTAGAGTTCCAAAGAGTCGTGTACTACTATAGATCGTATCAAACCTCGAAGTGTAGCATACACAAGAATACAACATTATCTTTAGATAAATAGACTGAATACTACTGTCTATAGATTGAATTTTACTACGACCCGCCGTAATCAAATTAGGCCAGCAACGAAAGCGGGGTTTCCCTTACGATACAAAAAAAACAAATATATATGTATATATATATTCATCAACAGTAGTCTATTCGAAGAAGCAATAAGAAAGAGAACTTGGGTCATTAACAATTTTAAAATCAGTAAGTACCAAGACATGAAAGGATTTCAGCAAGAATACGACGACTTAAAAATGTAAATCCCTAATTCATTCCAACGAGTTTTCAGAAATGTGTACGTACTAATAATTTCCTTTTTCCTTCTTATTTAAAAAAAAAACAACGGTATTTTGAATGACATCTTATTTAATATTGATGAAATTGAATTGACATATTGACAATCTGAGTTTCTGAATATAACAATTCAATTCAATGTAAGAACAAGAATTTGTGAAAGTGCTGGTGATGGACTTGTAAACGTTCATTGACTAATTTAATCACCAAGTTGCGGCCGTTTGGCAAGTCCTGGGTGTAGGTCTCTTCTCGGCATTCAGAATATGGAGTGTATTTCACAACTCTGCTCCAGTTGGGAGTGGAGTAGAGGTCACAAACTATCCCAAATTTCTAAAGTTATTATAGTTTTATCTCTGTTATAGTTTTAAAATTGCTATCTAATTATAACAACCAATATTTAATTTAAGTATCTCCCAAAGTAAGTTATTTAACTCGATCCAACCCTGACATTTACAGATTGTGGGAATAAGTCAAAATTATATTTTAATTTAACCTTAAAAGAATATCATTTTGATATGATTCTTAAACAAATGAATTTACGAAAACGAACGAAAAATCCCTGCAAATTCGAATGTCACAATCAATCAGCATGCAGAGATGGAAGGATTCCATGTCAACGAACTTTATTACGGAATTAAAAACCTTTGATTTGTTTCCGTAACAAGCGGGCCAAGTGGCTGTTCAAATCATCGGTTTTCGCTCCGGGATGATTACATTATGTAAATGATCCCCCGTCGCCCATGACTACTGAATTACACGAAGATGTAGACTAAATGAATACCATCGTAAAAAGTAATAAAATAAAACGAAATTTTAGTTTTAATGCGTGAGTTAACATTAGTGAATATTGTTAAATATTATTTTATTAAATATTAGTTTAGCCCGCGATTTCATCCGCGTGGAATTTAACAAAAAAGTTATTTAGTATAAATAAAAGTAGCCTAAGTTACTACTTATTACATCTGCTACCTGCCAGTGAAAGTCCCATCAAAATCGGTCCAGCTGTTTCAAAGATTAGCCGGAACAAAAAGACAGACAGACAAAAATTGTAAAAAATGTTATTTTCGTATAAGTACTGTACATACATTTATATGCATGTAGTAAAAAGTGGTTATTTTAATATTACAAACAGACATTATATATATATATATTACAAACAGACATTATATATATATTATATATATATATATATAGAATAGATTAAAAGTGAAATAAAACTATATTATATATTGATTACCAGAGAGGATATTTTATTTGTTAAGTCCATTTCTTGATATTTTTAAATTTAGATTTGTGTTTCATGTTCGCTAAGTTATTATATTAACTTCAGCAAATGTCGTTATGTTCGAAACATCTGATAGAATTCATGCAAAATATTGACTTATTGATTTGGGGTTAAGGTTGAAGTTTTGATTTTCTTCAGGTATAAAATGTTCCTATCTATCTAATGAGGTTAATTCATTACAACAAACAAAATACGGAGGTACTGACTGTGTAAGTTTGACATTATTTTAAATCGCTTTTGACTATTGGATATAAATTACTTTTGACTATACAGGCTTCGAGTACGCTTACAAATAATTACAAACTGCACTCGCAACCACTTCCATACTAGATTAATATCTGTGGTTCTTATTTTTCTGAAACAAATATCTCTGAAGACTTTTCGTTGCTCCCGTACCGCAATACTGTGTGATGAGTTTAGTAAATTGTGTTCCATTTAAGGAATTTAGATGATCTCAAATTTAAAATTATAGGTAGAAAATAATATTTCCTTTGTTTGAAATTTTCCACTGTATGACTGTAAAGATAAAAACAAAGTCTTTGTCTGTCTGAGCAAAATAGTTTTATTTTCATAAGGTTTTTGGAAATAGATAGCAATTTACATGATTTTATAAAACGTCTGATAAAAACGAGTCCTAATTGTTTCAAGTGTGGTTACTGTTTGTATTTTCCGAAGTGAAACTTCTAGTGAGGTGAAGAAAGCCACACTTTGCAATGTTTATCTATTCAAAGCGCTGCGGTTGGCATTGTAATAAACATAAGAACATCACATCGAACCAAGACAAAAAAAAAAGAAAATATTTATTCGTTTGAACTGGGCAGGATCGAAACTACCACGTGAGCAAATGGTAGACAATTATTGGGAGTTGCTGTAAAGTTGCTTAAATATATGTAAGGGCAGTTGACTTTGTTTTTGAATTTTCATCAGGAAACTAGCTTTACTCCTTTTATTTTCATCAAAGCACACAAAAGCGCAACCATTTTTATCAAAATGATGGTCTTTGTTATCAACGGTGTGTTTTTCACTAACTTCATACATACAAACGAAACCCTACCTTTAAGCACATCTGTGCACAGCAATCGTTTATTTGAATTGCGTTACGTAAGCACGAATTCTTTAAACTCAATTTATAAGAAATGGGATTCTTTTTTTTTTGATCGTTTTTCATATAATTTATGAAGAGGCGTATAAATTGAATAACATGTTATGTCGGGTGGGATTTGTTACATTTATAAATAATATTCCATAAATAATGGGGGATTTTACTTATACGATTAATGTTTACATTAAAAAATGCAAGATTTTTACGTGCACCCATTACGAGTGGTATGTTTTATGAATTTTTATTTGCAGCTAAGGTATAAAATGGTAATGGAGTTTTGCATCCATTCATTATTTTTCATTATAATAATGTTATATCAATGAACCTGATGGACATTTATATAGAAAGATACACATACAATGGGTCAAAGTGTGCTATTTAAACAGCATCGAGCAATGCGCATTGGGAACCGCCCGAAATTCAGAAACGCCCAGTTATATCGAAGAGATCGCTACCGAATACGGAATTAGCATTCATGAGACACCTCCAATACTGCAGCGTCGCATAGATGCGAGTTCGTTAGAATTGATCAGAACCGCGTCCCTACACAGCTACGGGAAATACGATTTGATGTCAAGATGAAGCAGAGTAATCAATATTAAACAGGACATAATATAAAAGAAAGTATATGTCTGAAAGTGTATCACTAAATAGGGCATAATATAAAATAAAGAGTATGTTTAAAAGTGCTTATTTCAAAATTGCACTGATTTTATGACAAGAGGGGGAATCACAATAAAGATTCAGGTGTATGGAATATACATAAAATGTATGAAACGTGTGATAAAAACGAGTAACAATAACAATTGTGGAGGATGTGGTTAAAATTTAAAAAATACGTATGTTTCCTGATGCGTATCAAGGTTAGTCTATTAGTATATACTTAGCATTATTATAATTATTATCATATAATCTGTATAATTACAGAGGGTGAATTTTCTGAGTTTGGGTGTATGCTGAGGGTTAATCTCTGGATCCACGGCATCTATCTGAAATGATTTTTTTTTACCATTTGGACGGTACATTGTTCCGGATGGACATAAAGATAGTGTAAATTATATAACTGTTCAACCCGAACGAAGTCGGGAAACGCCATTAATTATCAATAAATTAATGATAGCCTGCAGTGGTTTAAATTCGTCTTCCCATGTCAATTGTCGAGTTTCCTGTACACACTTTTAATTTTATGAATACTGAAGCTGAAGTAGAACAACATAAATAATTCTCCATGTTAATTCCACAATTTCTATGTCCTTATGTCAGTTTTTCTATGGATTACACTCGATATTAAAACTTGGTTAATGACACCGACGAAAAATTTTATGTTATAAAACATTTTGATATTTTGTCTTTGTAAAAATACGCATAGATTATCCTATTGGGATTGTAGCTAACGTGGCATAACAAGGACTTAGTATTCAAGAACAATCGCCAATATTTCAGCAGGGGTGTACTGAAGGCTGTTTTTAGAGTTTATCCAGGTAATTGATTAAACGTTTCTTATTTGTAAGTAATGCCAAAAGGAATAAATTTCTCAATTAACTAGCTGATCCAGGACATGTTGTTCTGTAAATAGATTTAAATATACATACTTTGTTAAAATATAAATCTAGTAAGGAACTGTTCTTTACCACGGCATCCCTTAGCAATTTTTATTGTAAGTATGCTCCCAGAGTGTGAAGTTGTTTAAGGACACGTTATTGTTTTAAGTAATATATCCATTTAATGATTTAAAAATGTTAGCACATTGATCTGGTGTTTAATCTCTCCAATGATGCGTGGTGACGCTGAGTGCTGTTATCTAAAATTAAACTTTTTAGGAGAAAACAATTGCATTTAATCACTATAAAGTACAGAGAAAGCTTAGAACAGTATTTAACGGTGGCTAAAATATAAACGTTCATATGCTATTAGCAAATAAGTCGTATTACGACTAATGTCAACATTGCCTATCAGAAACTGCTAGGCGTAGCGACAATACGTACTCTAGATCTACGAACGCAGTACGAACCACACCTTGTCAAATAAAAGAACAGACCCTTTAATGAGCCACTAATGATTACAAAACCTCTGCCTGGTCTCTGAAAGATCTTAACCGAATTTCGAATCCTTTGCGTGGCAAACACGTCTATACCCAACCGTTCACTACAGTATCTATGTACGTCTTTCGATTTCCCTGGAACAAAGGTTATGATAAGTTGCTTCTTACCTCTTGTTACTTTTTCCTCACCAAAAGCAACTTTTTCAAGAATATTACAATTATGTTGCTATTAGTCTTTGATATTAATTATACGAATATGTAAGACACGACTGCTTAATGTTAGATTATTGTAAAAACACTCTGATATAAAATATTACGTGATTATTTCAAGCTACAAGTGGCTTTGGTTTTTGATATACAAACAAATATTTACTTCATGGGCATGAAACATATTCAAATTAGAATTAAATGTATTACGAAGTTCGGAAAAGAAGTCATTGAGAGAATCCGTATGCCAGTTGCATTTTAACGAACTCCTATTAGGTACGCGACATGCCACGATACCGGGCCCCGCTCATGAATGTCAATACCGGCTCTGACACCCGCGATGACTATATTTTCGACGCCAGAAGACCTACTTCTAAAACGAGGTTACGCGCGGTTTTAATTTGAGCGAAACCTGTTACCAACACAGAAAAATAACTACAGTAAAATATTTTTGTACATTTAATTTCAAAACAAGCTGTCTAGTAGGTTAACCATGGGTAGCCTGTAAAGGGGGCCGAGCTCGTATCCTATGCGACCCTCCAATTTTTTTTAATTACATGTGTATAGGATGTTAATAAAAATTTGTTTCAATTAAGGAGATAATTGTGAGGAAATCTCTTGTAAGGCTCTAGTGATATAACAGCGAATGTGATAATACTAAATGGCAAGATGGCAGTAACAGAATGAGAAGTAACTCCTCTTGTTCACATTATAGTCTTAATGAGCGTGAAAAAATGTGATTTAGAATAAGACCATATTTGCAAAATGGTGTAATAAGACATATTAATAAACGGGGGGATTCGTTATCGAGACAGAAATGGCCGATTGTGACATTCATTAGTCTTGTATCATTCAGTCAATTCATTCACATCGTTCTTTCATTACTGAGCTGTATTCGATTACGGTTCGCCGGCGATCGTCGGTTCGGTTCTGGTATTTGCAGGCTTAACGTGTGTCAGAAAGTTGGTTTGACACTATTGCTGATCGAGTAGAATAAAAGTAATTGTGAAGAACCATCCCTTTTTGTCTGAATTTGTTCTAAAGGTACATATATATAGAAGGGTATAACGATATAATATACATTAATGATATTAAATACAGCACTGGAAGTTGCGAAATAACTCGATAAGTCGATTTCCAACGATTGTATATAAAAAATATATATTTTTAAGATGAGTGCAAACTCAAATATAATTATAAATCTACCTACGTATATCTAAGAAGCAATACGAAACCCTCTATAGCCCTAACGGAAAGACTCTTAACTATTAGTGCGGAATCAAATTGCTGCAAGGGGACTCAACACCCCAACTTAGTCACCTAAGTGGGCACCTGGTACCTTTAAGTACCCACTAAGAAGTTTAAATTTTCGACCCTTCATAAGAGAACTAGTAAGAACCCTCTAAGATTTTAAAGAAGTCAGCGTGGTGCGAGAGGGCTTGTATTAAAGTCACGCATGAATCTATTTTATTTTGGATTCATTTTGTCATAATATTAAAAATTAGTATAATTAAAAGTAAAATAGCTAAAATTAAATAATAAACTATTTATGAAAATTAATTATTTAATTAATAATTATATAAAAGAAGCGGTGCAAAATATTAAAGATTAATATTTAATGAAACATTTTAAAATACTTTGAGTAATGTTGGAGTGCAAGGGGCTCTATCCAGCTAGAGTCCAAGCTAACTTCCCCTGCTTATGTTACACCTTGTTGAACAACGGACGAGGCAATGGTGAACGGTCTTTCCGGTTGCTGGGCTCTGTACCCCCTCGTTTCCTTTTCTTTCAACAACACTTCGATGATGCCTATGGCCACTGATGCCCATGAGCGATGATGACTACATACCATCAGGTGGCTCGTCTACTCGTTTGTTGTCTAGTTACATATAAAAAAACAATATAAGTAAATAACAATCTCACGATGATCCGCTTACAGTTATGCGATGGCTTTAAATTTTAATATTTTTTATTAATACGTTGCGCATAGTACGGGATAACTTTTTTTTATATCTTACCAGACGCTGTCTTCCGTGTCAAGACAGAAGTCAATCCAAAAATAGACGGTTATTTTACGATCATCTAACAGGATAATCCCGCCACGATTAACTTGAACGCACGTATCAATTTTGGAGAATAAATCAAGAGATAAATCATTTCTCTGGAAAAACGGGAGGCGAAAGCCGAGAGAGATGTAAAAAATGGCCGCTGTCAACGCCCGGCGGCCAGCATGGTGTATCAATCTCGGGCCGAAATTGGTTTAGCGTTGGAACTACGAGGATTAAAAATAAACTCAAATCTAGCGCCACTAAAGTTGATTACCGATGCGTCTGGGCCATTAAATCGATCGTGATGTAGTTTTCACCATTTGACTAATTCAATGAAAAATGTTACAGAAATTAAAATAACTGGTACATACCTATAAATTGTCTGCGTTATATTTTCCCAAGTTTCAATTTATAACAACAATAGTCTGAGAATTCTGTGAGTATAAAATATTTATGACGCGTTTTGACCAAGGGTCCTGTGAAACGAAGTAATTGAAATGATTATGCCCAATGTTTGATATGAGGAAAGTTCAAGTTTTGTATTTTATCACTGTGTTTATTTCACCGAAACGAGTGTCGCGAATGCGAGCTAAAATGAGGGTAGAAAAATAATTACTTGACAATCGGCAGAGAAATAGTAATTAATAGTGGGTAATCGCGGCTGGTCTGAGGCATTCAGAGTCCAGCCGTTGCCGGAGCCAGATCAGTAAGTGAATTCATTATTGTCTCTCAGTGCATGTATTATCAGAGTTATATAATTGTTGTGTACCAGTTACCGATGCGTCGGATGGCCTGTTTGCGAACAGTGTTCAGTATCAGAAATCAGATTGACCAGTATCAGAATCAGATCAATTTTGCGAGGCTTGGGGTGGCTATAGGGGAGGTTGGAGGCCACGCTGGGGAACAGCCCCCATGTAGTTGTGTATCAGTATAAATAACTGGGAATCCAGTTTGAATCAGAAACCAATCAGGTTGAACCAGCCCTGGTTTGATATAGCCCAATTCAGTATAACGCACCAGTTGTTACCTGGCGTTTATATGTATTTTAATCAGCTCAGATATTCGCCGTGTACCTACATGCCTAGGTATTTGGCGACAACGAGTGATAAATTAATTTTTTATCACGCAAATAACATTAGAAAACTTAAAAGTGTATGCAGGATTTAATCCAGGCCGTACGACCGAGAGGCTAATGTTTTTGACGTTTTTAAAATAAATTACAACACAACCAAAAACAAATGAAATTGCAAATCAGATCTGAGCAAGATAGTTATAAAAAAAAGTGTTTTTTTTAATGTTCATAGCCGACAACCGAGCAGACGAGCCACCTGATGGTGAGCGGTCACCGTCGCCTATGGACATCAGCAAGACCAAAGGTATCACTGATTCGTTGTCGGCCAGGAAATGAGAAGATGGTTAGAAAGAAGGAATTGGCTCTCAAGCTCCCAGCCGGAACACGACGAGTGATTTGGCGGCTGCCTCAAGTAGGAGGGCGGTAGCTAGCCAGGCGGGCTTCACGGAAAGGTAATAATACCAGTAATAACATTAATGACTTAATAATAATACTGATAATATAATCCATACGCAAAGCCCTACCACCAAGCAGGCTGGCTTCTGTCGCCTCTTACGACACCCTGTTCCGCCAGCGTTGGATTGAAGGGGGGGTATTCTAAGCCGCCACAATACGGCTAAAGTTTCCACATTGAACAGTGTTCTGTTGTGTGGCTTTACTCAATTAGTGGCTGTGCTTTACATACGATCTTCACGACGTCTGCTAACGAAAATTTACGATCTTACTCGCAATATCTTATTATGGGAACAGAGACACAACACGGAGGGAATACCAACACAGCTTAGTGTTACAAAAATTATTCACCCCAAACATTTTCCGCAACTAAAAGCAATATCTCGACCAGGTGTTCCCGTGACGGGCGATACATCGGAACAAATGGTGGCACGTGCCCCGCGTGTTGAGGATGACCCAAATATTATGCTCGATCGGAATACATTGTTCTAAGTCCAACATAAGGTAAGCGGTTAATTTACTTTTAGATGTCCGTTAAGTGAGGAAAATACTGATGGAACGTGACATTTTGCTTATGTTATACTTTGAGGTCTTAAAGCAAAATTATTCTCAAAAATAATCCTAACTTATTATCTAAGATTAAAGTGAAATTATTTTCAGAACAAACTAGAAGATATATTTCATACAAATATTGTTTATTTGTGCAGCAAACAAAATTAATTGTATTGTTAATTATAATTGGATTTATACGAAAAATAATGAAAGAAGGATTTCTCACAACCCAAAACTGTCTCACTTTTGAACTCTGCTCGGTTGTGAGACTGAAAGGGGTTAAGCCCCTAAGATTTCCATGGGATTGTCCGGTAGGGACTCATAACTCGCTACATTAGTCTATTCTATTCTTATATACAAAATACTGTAATTTCTTTAGCGTTAAATCATTGATTTCGTTAGAAGTTTTCAGGCGGCATAAGGAGTTCCAACATTTGTTTTGCCCATTAAACTCTCCACCAATCCTGAATTGGCGTGGCGGTTTGCGCTCTAAGCCTCAATGACCTGGAGATACTAATGCCGTGCAAGGGGCACCTATTCTTATTTTTAAAGCACCTGTATCAGAACTACGAACTTTATCTCCAAAAAATCATTTTGTCTTCGACGGAGCTTTTAGAAGTTATTTTACACCATGACTATGGCAATTAGACGATACATTATCAATTTCCTAGAACGACTTGCGTTGCGTCAAGCGTCGCTCGCATAATCCAGTCCCGTTATTGAATGGTGCTATTATAAATGCGGCTGAGGAAGTACGATATCCCTGATATCATCTTACTTGTGTGCAGTGTGAACAAAGGGACGTAATGAAGCAGACAAAATACAAGGTTATATATTTTTTATGTTTGTAGTAAGCAAGTTGGATATGCAGAGGGACAAAGACTTCAAAATCGATATGGTGCAGAAGAAAGAGTCTTTAATACCTTAGCCACTACGCCAGATTGACGTATCTATAATTAAACAGTAACAAATAAAGACTAGCAGCTCTACTTCACGAGAAACCTTGAGGAATTCGGAATAAAAATGACGTTTGACATATAACTGAGAAAATGAAGGACAATCTAGAAAAAAATATGATTACTGATAAGATTAAAGAGGCCATGAAAACAAAGCTAACGCTAAAGGTTTTGTTGACCCGATTTTTTTTTCCTTTTTTTTATGTTCATAGCCGACAAACGAGCAGACGAGCCACCTGATGATAAGTGGTCACTGTCGCCCAGGGACATCAGCAAGACTAATGGTATCACTGATGCGTTGTCGGCCAGGAAACGAGAAGAAGGTAAAAAAGATAGCACTGGCTCTCAAGCCCCCAGCCGGAACACGACGAGTCGTTTGGCGGCTGATTTAAGCAGGAGGGTGGTAGCTAGCCAGGCAGGCTTCACGGAAAGATAATAATACCAGAAATAATATTAATGAATTAATAATAATACTGATAATATAATCTTTACACAAAGCCCTACCATCAAGCAGGTTGGCTTCTGTCGCCTCTTACGAAACCCTGTTTTGCCAGCATGGGATTGGGGGAAGTATTTTAGGACGCCCCAATACGGCCAATACAGCCGATTAACACGATATAATCAAATATATATCTAAGAAATGTGAAGTCTCTTGTTAACTGGTTGTCGTGAAAGCTATGGGTATGAATCTATTTTTCATATTTTTTCAAAGTTTAAAACAATATTTCCAGCTATCATAGGAGAAAGAAGGGATCAAAATGATCTATTTTCGTTCATGTTATTTAATAATGAAATCCTAAACTTATAAAAATATATATTTGTATCTCTCATAATCAGTAAAGTATTTTTTATTCGGACAATTTGAATTGGACTCCTACTAGGGACTGGTCCCGGACTGGCCGAAAGCGCACTGCAAAACCAGTCTTCTATAAAGTTAGAACCAACCCAAAAAATCCAGCATCATGTCAACAGTATACCTAATTTAAACTCTTTCTGCTATACTCAGAGAAAATCGGATGTGACAAACACGGACAAATAGACACAAATGATTAAAATAGCAACTACAATTACGTCTTTTTATCATAAGGATAGAACCTTGGAAAAAGTAGACGGGCTATCTGATGGTAAGTGGTCTCCATCACTCGTGGACGTTTCTAATACACAAGCTGACTTTACTGACGACAGTAATTTAACAAATTAGAACTTCTTATACAATAAGGATAGTAGCTTGTGAGCTTGTCAAAAACTATGGCAAAGTAACCTCGGATTTGAATAATGGTCGCTAGCGTTCTATGAAAGTGAAAACGCGATTTTTCTACAGACAGCCATTTGGCTGTTCAACGGAGCGGGGTTATCAAATGATTGCGTCTAATCGAGATTGTTCCTTCCGGCAGAGCGGACGTAGTATAAGGCCGTAATTTTGCCCTTATAAATTTATTTGTTGCTAGCCTTACGAAATATAACATATTATATTTCATATCTATTTCAGAATAATATTCCTTTTAAATACTGATTAACATAAAGGTTCTATATATGGCTTTACCATAGATTGTAAACATTTATCCTTTATTTAAAAAGATAGTGCTATAAAATTAAAATTTTCCGTCCTACGCAACAACACTTCGCATGGAATATCAGCGTTGTCTTTCATCACGTTTGCCCAATAATAATAATCCATCCAAGAATTGAGATATCACAGAGTCATCGGAGAACAATAATTTCTTCGTCAAAACGTTTTCTTCATTTATGGATCGAATCGAACAACTGAATTGAAAAAGCCAAATTCTATCATAAACTCCTTGAATTGGATGTCCAGGGAAGCTAGACTGGTGAAGTCAACGAAGAAATTTAAAACCATTGATAGGTAGACCATTGTAGCTAAAAAAAATTAATAAAAATGAAACACAGTTATAACACAAATTGAGCAAACAGTTGCATCCCGAGCTCGTGGTTAACCAGCGCGGACGGCTTTTAATTGATTAACTGCAATATTTACACGGAAGCCATAAATAGCATTTATGAATTATTGGATTCATTCATACAGGTAATAAGCCACAGCATTTAATATAATCATATCAGCAAAGCGATAAAAATAAATATTTCGTGCTTCGAATGGATCAATCCTCGGTTCGGTGCTTGGTTATCTATCCTTTTGAATTAAACCTGCACATGCGAACTGTACTTCAATCACGACTAACTACGCCAGGAAAATGACATTTTTTAAGACAACGAGTATTTCATTTAATTGTACGAGTACATAACGTATGAAAAATATCAAAAAACCTTTCTTACCCAGATACATAGTTTCATTTGAAGTATGTCCAGCAGAAATTTGTTGGAGATAACATACTTTACAGTACAATTCGCAGATGCCATGAAGTCCTATCCTTATCAATTTATCGTAAATCTTACATCATCTTTTTAATTATAATAATTCACTCAATGAAAAGCTTACTGACAATGTTCAATTACTAAGTAAGAATTGTGATTTGAAAGTTGAGATCGTAAAGTGCTTTTTATTATGTATGAATATAATAATTTTAAATATGTGAATGTTTTCTAAAATCGTAGATAGGGTAGGAAAGTGGAAATCGCGTTTTAGAAGTCTCTGAAATCTCTGCCCCGTTATGTAGCACTTGACTGCGTTAGCCGTTGATGTAGCCCAGTGTGACACTGATCCTAATACTAGGTAAGGTTTAGAGATTGAGTACGGCCGAGACATAAATTTTAATGACAGGCAAATGATTGTGTCGGGCCTTTGGTATTCGATGTTTCATTGGGTGTTTCCATTCCATTCGTTCCACGAAACGGAATCATCATCATTACAACCATTTCTGGACATAGGTATCCTCTCCTGGTGTTAAAATCATAATATATTTAGAACGTTATGAATACCTCTTATGTACGCAGGTTTCCTCGCGATGATTTCCTTTTAAAGTAAGTGATAATTAATTTGTAATACGCACATATTACATATAGTATATTACGAAAAATTAGAGGTACATGCAGTTTTCACACTCGAGTCTCCAGTGCGACAGATCGACGTTCAAACTACTAGGCTATCACTTTGTAAAAGAAAACTTGGGTAATCATTAGAATGGTTATTACGAGTCGAAATTTCGGCATTGGATATTCTATAAAATGATCCCAATTTTTGGGAATGTTTGGTACCTATTTAACATAAATTTTCACACTTTTCAAGTATCCACGACGCGATATTTTTCTCATCTTTATTCCGGCCGCAGCGTTCACGACATGCCTTACGCCAGTATGTAAAATATGTAATTTTGGAGGGATAAGGCGAAAAAATTTAACAGGGAACTTTACGGGACGTCGGTTAAACATTGTCGAGCATGTTCGAAACTTTTTGCGAAAGTAAAGTTTGGTCGAGTTATTATTTTTTTGAGGTTTTGTGATTAAAGAATTAAGAATATAATGAACCTTGTAAAGATTCTACCGTATTCATTTGTCATTGACATATCCATTAATTCAATTTATATAAAAATCATCATAATGCGGTACATCGAACGTAATTTGCACCTTCATATTTGTGCATTCGATTTTAGGTCAGCAGTACGTTATAAATATACCTTTTAAATTCAACTTTTGAAATTTAAATCTACTTTATAAATTTAATATTATCAAAAATTTGGTCTTATGTTTCCCAGAATTTAAAGAAAGATGTCCGATAAAAGGAAATAGTTAAAGAGTTTCTTCTCACCACTGCAGTTATGCTGTGATCACAATCAATTTACGATTATGTGGCTTAAAGTGTGGGCATAAATAAACTTATCAAAAATACCTGCAATGTATTAAAAAGATCATAAAATATTACTAAAGTGACTCTTCACCTCAAATCTCACGTTGCCACGTTACCACGCTGAGCCAAAAACATTATTTTATCCATATGAAGTAATTGGAAGGGCCAACATAAATAAAAACCCACTCCGCGCTTGGAACTGCCGTGTCAGAGCAATTTGCGAAGGCGAGCCAAATAAATATTTCCACACTAAATAATTGATTTACCCGGCATAAACCCATCTGCATATTACAGATAGGAATATCGTGGTTGTACTTATAATCATGTATTAATTTGTCCGGGGATTGATTACTATCAATAGTATTTTCGCATTAGGAGAATATTCACCGTGTTTTAGCCGACTTAACTAATTTCTTACCGAGGTTCTAATATCGTGCGCTTCAAAGCACAACAGCACTCAAGAAATTACATTCTTGAGTTAACAAAGTCGATAACAGATGTGATAAATTAAAAACATACACAACACTAACATATTTAATGTTATAAGTAATAATATCTAGTTGTAACTGACCTACGATATAACGAGCGAAGATGATTCTTCATTAGACCCATATCTAGACAAGAATCTCCAATAACGCGCGTAGCAGTTCTCAATGCAGCTATCTACGCGGTATAATCCATATGAATATGTGCTACGCGTTCTCGTAGAGGCTGCTACGGATGAACTTTATTGAAGCGTGTTCTATGTCTTATTGGGGAGAAGAATTATAGAAAAATTCAGAAAGTTAGATTTACTTTTTATCTGACTGATTGTACTTTAATATACCTACAATATTTTCAGTAATTACACAGACAGTCTTAGAAATTATATTGATCTATTAATGTTTATTTTTTTTAAGTATTTAAGTATTGTTCAGCTCAGGTACAGTATACCTTGATTGACATATAATTATTATTATGTAATATTAATGTTAAAGACATTTCAGATGGATTGTTGAGCAAGTATTTATTGATATATGTATATATTTATTGAAGATATCATTTATGCGACAGATAAATGTTTGTTTTCGGGTCAAAGGTGTCGCCACCTGCATCACAAGGAATCCTAATGCGCGGGTTTGAAATATAATAATATTTATCATGGATTATTATTGCGTATAAATAAACTGCTAGAGAATTATAATACAATAATACTGAACTATTTCGTAGCTCATTAATGACCCTGCTTACTGAACAATACGTCGTAGGTCAATCCCCGACTCAAGCAAATATTTATGTGCTCGAAGTACTTGTCGAGTATTAGTTGTAGATACTCGTATGATGTTTCATTTGTGTATACCTATGGAATTCACAATACAGTTCATCAACACACAACAATAATAATCATTGATAATTACATATTGAATATTAATTTAATTATTACGTTCTGTTCAATTACCACAACTCCAAACACACATTATTAAATATTAAAGTCAGTACAAACGTATTTAACGATGAAAGATCAATAAATCAGAATTCAATACCATAAAAACTCCAATAACAAAACGAACTACAACCGATAAAAACGTAATTGCTCTCAAATAAAATAAACTTTCCTCATCTAAAAGTTACTGGCAACCATAGCTCACCCCGTCGATAATTACACCATAACTCACGCCATGGATTTCACCGCTAATATTAAACTCAGATAATGTTCTCGTGATCAGTTTTAAAATATAAATTTATTGCGTCACCCTTAAAAAAGGCACACGTTTCATCTGCGACGAGAAACGAGAAACAGACATGAGAGTGAACCGAATAGAACACGTATTGAGTGACGTAAAAAAATAAATTCAAATGATTTGAAAAATCATACCTTGTGTATTAAGTGTCAACATAATGTCTTCTAAAAATACGAAGAAAAACGTGTTCAATTTCATCGTTTTCAGTTGATTGATAAGCTGGAAATGCTATTATTTAATCTAGATGACTTCCAATGTAATGGTGAAATTTCTTTTGTTAGCTGTAATTTTAATGCCTTACTTCAAGATATCTATTTTTATTTTGATTCATTGAGGCCGCTTTAACACCAACTTACTATTTAAATATGTCGTTAATGCACTGAATTATGCAAATATTATTTCCATCCAAATATACTAAACAATACAATAAACCAATAACCAAATAACCAATAAACTAAATAACACACTCTTTTAAAATAATATAAATAATACTCATCGTCCATAGTTATTCGTTCACTCGCTCTCAGAGAAATGAATCCATAAAGGTGTAGGTGCAAATTTACAGCGGCGGCGAGTACGTGATAGGAAAAGAATAGCACCAGTGGAGCATTATTCAAAAGTATAATATACGGAATAGATTAGAGGGAACTTAGAATGATATATTGAAGTGTTCCCATATGACCGGCGACACCTGACAGTGGATTTTAGCTTCGTAAATCTAATTTTAAATAATGACACTTTTTTTTAATTATATTTAATTTACTATAAGATGTCTGATTATGTGGAAGACCGAGCTATTATTGTTTATAAACTTATAAAAGAATAGTTTTATGTTTTATGACTATTACGTAGATTTTAAATTCTGAGCTTTTTGTAGAGACTGTGTAGTTGACTAATTAAAAAAGTAATATGCAATAGTGTCCATTTAGCAATATAAATTTGATTATGTTAAAATGACGTCGGATTAAATTCGATAGACTAGTATTTGTTCTATGACCTTAATCTTTTAAAAGATAGATTAACAGGAAATCCTAAAGCAATTTTTACATAAAGTGCATTAACAGATAAGTCTGATAACTATTATATTTATACAAACAACTTTAAAAGGTGCTCTTGTTGCTTAAGAATTGCTTAAAAACTATTGCATCCGTGACCGACGCATTGCTACTATTAAAAAACAAGATGAAAATCGCATTAATACCCTTATACCGATCCACTATATTACTACTCCGGTCAGGGGTTGGTGGGGGCGCAAATTACACGCAGCGTTAAGCGTCCTGTTATGACGCTTTAATTTGGTTTTTAATTCCGCGCCCCTTGAAATATGGCCGGCAGCCATTGACTCTTATTAGGACAAAATACTACTACGTACAGACGGAGTATTTTTTATGTGTATGCCTCGATCGCCGCTGATTCACTTATTGTTAAATGAAATAAGTAATGTGGAGATATCTTGTAAGGATTGGGAATTCAAATTCAAAACCATTTAACCATTAAGATATTTTGGTAATACACTTATGCACGGAATCTTTTGTTCCATCTACTATTTTTCAAAACCCCTTTGATATCGAGAAGGAGAAATGGCAAAAGAAATTTCTCAGCACATCTTTTAAACCAGCATAATGGCAATTACAGAACCAGTTTTAACCTGCGCGGACTCGATTATTTAGAGGCATCCTCGTCATTTATATATTCTACTTACAAATGGGTAATATATTTGCATTTTGTTTTCACTTGGTATTAAGTGGTCGTTGCAGTCCATGGACATTTATAATCAAACCTAAAAAGAACTAAGGTCCTTACGATTGGTCACAGATGCCACTTTTGAACACTTTCTTACATTCGAAGAACATACAAAACTCTTTAGGATCACTTGCCTGTCTGCATGTCTGTTTTATTGATCTCTAAATGTTATGATGGTGACATGAAAAAAAAAAACATTAATCTTGGGAGTTTATTTTTGATAAAATGTTTTTTTAGACAAAATAAATGTAAGCCCAATGGAAGTTTTAATGGCTCATACAACTTTGTTACCCAAACATAATGTTGCTAACAGCAACTTGCTCCACAACATCACGTACGCAGAATATCATACATTAGCATCTATATTTATAAAATTGTAAACTTTGTTATCGATGGAGATAGCAAAACGTTTTTTTTATTGGAATTTTGTCCGTTAAATTAATAATATTAAATTACAAAAGTATAGCATGTTACAAATCAATATATCATTCTACAAATATAATTTACAGCTGCATCAAAACTACGTCGTTCCCTATCGAACACGTTTCGACATCATTACACCAGCTGGGGGACGGTAAGTGCGAACCATCTGTAATTACAGCGAAAAACAAGTATCCGAAATGCGTTTACAAACACAAACATTTAAAACCAGCCGAGGCAAGCGGAGCTGCATCCGTCGTATCGATTTTACACCCATGAGTAAAAACGAACGCTTTCTGCGTGACAACAGCTTCGGGACGCTTCATCAAGCCTTTAGACTAGAAAAACTAAGAAAGTCTATTGATGCAACGGCTCTAAATGAGCGCTTAGAAAATCCATTTGATTGAGCATTGATAAAATCTTTTCTACTTCATAAAACAAAATAAAAAAAATTAAAATGTTGACACTTTACACTGAGTAAGGATAAGGCAAAGTCGTCACATTATTGAAGGTTAATTCGAAGTCATTGGCATCCATACCACTCAATTTGATCACACGGAGTTCACATGGTGTTCACTGAGCTCTGTGTATCAATACATAAAAACTTCTCTCTGGACTTGTCTTATTCAACGGTCAATCACAAATGTATTGCAACTATTAAGAACTAACTACGCCTCTTAAGAGCGAGGGAAAAGAAATAAATTCAGTGTCAAAATCAATTCAAAATCGCAAGTTCGAATACAGTAAAAATATATACATTTGGAATTCAGAGTCAAATTGTAGAGTGTTCCATTCAAAGTATCTAAGCGGCAACTTAGCGGCAATTTCATAGATGAATAACCCAATACGTAACAATAATATACATTTAAGTCTAGTGCTTGAGCTACACTGAATGTGAAACTGGTCATGTGCATGAAACTTGTGTCAACTATAAAACGGCATCCATTAGTTATCCCATTATATTTTCCTTTCTTCCGATACTAAGGAGCTGTCATCTCCACGTTTTCAAAGCTTCAATACACGTAACATTCTAATGGAACTTACATTTATTTTGCCAAGATGTCCTCTTGAAGTGTATTTAAGACCTTTTATCTTTCCTCGGACGTAATGTCTTGGATTTGTCATTCGAATTAGATTTGTTATTACGCGTGGCCGCTTTGTTTTTTATCTTGTATTCTGCTTATTGCTTTTTGTTCGTAAATATTTAGAAGGTTTCAACATAAATACTATTATATTTAATAAATGGAAACATTTAGAATAAACAGAAACTATTTTGAAGTCTGTTAATTACTTATTAAAATTTTACTCGAGGACATGAGCACAATACTATGCTATGGATTTTATACCATCTCACTTAATAAGTCATTCTCGTAGTTAGTCACTCATTTACTTTTTTATTTTTGATGGTTTACGATGACAGACAATAAAAGTGTAAACAAGTTATGTAAAAATACTACATACAAAAGGAAACCTCGTGTTTTCTTCGAAAAATTACATTTTACACGCTTTACGTATTTAGTTTAAACCATAAGTCATAAGACGAAGCATATAAATTCATTGTATTATTTCGTGGAAGGATGACGACGAAGTATAAAATGAAGTAACAAATAGGTATGCATTGAGTTCAGTTAATGCTTGCTTGCTTTAGAAGATATACTAAAATATTTTGCACGTAAAACTATTGTTAATCTTCTTCTATTAAATCGCTGTTTAAAATTGAATATATCTATCCGTCGGCCTTTACAAGTTCATTGTATGTTATGTATCCTACCCTAATAGCACTGCACCTCAGTCCGAAACTTGGACCGAGCGCTAAGAATATCTGCATGTAATTTCATCCGCAAAAACGAACATTATCAAGCGCCATTAATAAAGCAAATATATCTGCATATATTTCTATGTCAATGTGATAAACTTACATATACGAAATATTTAAATCATGCAGCACTTAATCCGCTGCTACAACATGTTGAAGCGAATCAATACAAAATGGGTATAAACGTGGAAAAATCTAGCAAAACAGTTTAGAACGCAAATGACAGACTATACACATTGACAAAACACTCGCAGTCCGATAACCGTGTCGTGTTTTGTTTCCACTGGCGATAGCCAACATGTTTTATTTCTTTCTATCTGAATTGTTGATAGATCCAGTGGCGGATTTGCGTGGATAAATCTATTCGATTGAATTTGGATTAACGCCACATAATTATGGACGCGGGAATTTTAGCTAATTAGCGGATCGGTTATTTGAATAGTGTATTGGTTGAATAGTGATTGTAACAAGTACCCAGTTTAGATATTACATGTTTAGATTAAAAATTGTTTCGTTATGTGGAAATAAGGAGTAAATATATTAAAAACGAGTATACCTCCGTTTATGAATTCACTGCAAATCGAAGTTCGATGACGTGACTTCATAAGTATTGCCTTCTGTTTTGTTACAGTTTTCTTTACCATCAAATTCTTGTTATTTCTGAATACTTAACTGTTTTAATACTAAATACATTATTGATGAACCTTTTATATCTTGAACAATTTTTAATGCAATTTTATTAACCTACAGAGGATCAGAACGATTAGATTCGTCTATTCACATCCATCTAATTACGAAAAAAAATTATTAACCAATTTATTAATTATGTCCTTCTTAAGCTAAACAGTATTTTTATACTCGTATATACCATTCAGTCGGTAATTCGGATAAGAATAATACCAGAACGCATTCATTGCACAACACAGTAACGACACTCTATTTATAGGCTTGTTCGGTTTTGGAGTGGAAGCTGATAAAAAGTACATAGATGGTCATATCAAGAACCTACAGTCACGATTCGCAGTTAAACAACCATGATTAAATAATAAAATGCGTAATATGTAGATAGAATTAAGATATACTGATTTTGTATATAGTAAGGTGAAATGCCGTTCAATACGTCCTTCATATTATTGTTTAAGCCCAAGGTCTGCTGAAAGAAATTTAATTTTGGAATAAGCGGTACCTATGTATATCGTGTACATGAACTAATAAAATGAAAAATAAGTTTAGGGTAATAAAATAATTTAATCTATTAAAAAAAAAAAAACTTAATATTTACATTATGTATAACATGCAGTTTCACTTTAAATACAGCTTGATAAGGTCTCCCCTAAATAAAAAAAAGGCATTTCATTCGTCAACTATTTTTAAATTTGTTTATCTCTACTCTGTTAGTAATTAATTACAGCACTCAATCAAACGTCACGAGTCCTGGAATAAAATTATAGTTTGAACGATTTATCTCATTCAGATAAGCTGTTTGGGTTGGCATGTGTCCAAAAATGTGATAAACTCAATTGACGTGTTGATAATTATCACATAAACAATGGACAAAATCAATGTAACCATTATCCAGTAATATATTATGTTGTATATTTTAAATGTAATATTCGTATATTTATTGTATTTTCGTATTAGTGTTCTAAATAAATTCTTAAATATTATAATATTTATATATATAATAAATTAAATAATTATCTCATCTTGTCTCCTAAGTGTAGTGATTGTAATTTATTGTACCAGTGCTTTTATACTAATTTCTTTTATCGTTTTCCTTGTGATTTATATTGCGTACACAATAATTGTTAAAAAAATCGGAGACAGTCATGAGGACTGCCTACAGAAGTGAAAATTTGAAACTGTATTTTGAATTTTGGAACTGATTGTTGTAATATATATGTATTTCATAATTTTTGGAATTATAATTGTTAACCTTAATCTGATTTTCATCATAAAACTAAATAATCATAAAACTAATATGTATATTTTATATATTTTTAAATAAATGCTTAGTCTTTGAATTTTTTTATCATTCGTTTTTGTAAGTATATAAAAAAATTAACATATTTAGCACTCACTGATATACGGCACAGTGAACTGACAATTAAACAAGTGGAATAATAATCAAATTGAAACACAATTTAAAGAACAATGCAAACTATATACACATTCATATACCATAAACATTAACATGTTTTCCATGACATGTTACCCGGAAGGTTTTCCCCTACCAAAAATCCTCTAACGTGCCTATAGTAGTTTTAATTTCAAAAATTAATATAATTTATATATAAATATGAAAATAAAAATTAAAAAAAATGTTTCCCTTATTAAAAAATTTAATACATCTTCAAGTACATTTATACATTATTTACATTAAACTTACAGAAAAGTTTAAATTAAGATATTTTGATGGTTATAAAATGTAATTTTGATATGTATAAAATGTGACATATTTATTAATCATGATTCCCGTAGACCACGTGCAATAACGTTGTCATGAATTGAAATTATTATTTGACACATTTTCAATTCATGTTGAAAATTGAATTCATTCTGAATACGCTGGGATGCCGTCATTAAAGACAATATGTTATTTGGTTCTGTTAATGGGATTATGTGCGCAATAACGTGAAAATAATAGGATATTTCTTATAAGTTATAAATTATATCAACAACTTGTGATTTGGAAATCGTTTGGTCTTATTTTATTCTGAGAGGAATTCTGAATCCAGCGTTGGGGCATAACTTGGGGCTTAGTTCAAAAAATATAGGTATAAACATATCAGATAAGAATGCCTAATGCGTGATGTACTAAAGTACAATCTTAGGGTCCGCCCTGCCTTCCAAGCGGAGGATCCCAAGTTCGATGCAGCGCAGATATATAAATGACAAATATCCCACCTATTTGCGGTGTAATGCTTAACTTATTAACAATTTTACGATAAACTTTTAAATTCTATCAAATCTAGTTTAACAGTTTATAAAATCAGCCATTCTCCCTTTATTCATTTATTATTATAAGAATGAGGGTGTAATGTGTTCTAAATCGGACGTGTCTGATAAATTGAAAGATGGTGATTGGGGTGAACATAGATTCCATCTTGTTGAGAACTCTTCAGTCTTGATCCGAACTCTTATTACGATTTATCAATACAATACGTTTTAAAATATCGATACAATTCGAACTTCGGTACAAGTTAAAATATACAATCACCATGTTAATAAAAAGAAAGCTACGACTTTTACCTCGGGACCTCCTTCGCAGGGCTCGACTGCGTCTCCTGATGACTGTACGACGCCATTTTGTACACTTATTTCCTTGCAACCATTTTATTCAAATGTCACTGTTTATTGCACACACACATCAGTTACTTATTTCAACGTGTTGTCGTAGAAACATTGTCACTGAAAAAAAAATCATATTTGAAGAATTTTGGATTCAAAATTAAATGAGAAACTAGAGTTTTTTAAAAAAATAATTGAATAATAGACTAACTAATAATTCATTGCTTTAAGTAATTTTGTCAAAAAAATATAAATAGAAAAGAAATGAAAGAAATATGCCTAAACTTCCAATACAGGTTACTATTTACAAACCAAAAAACTAGATCGCACGCTTGTCTGTCTGTGTATCTTTAGCTGGATATTGTCTCGGTAAATGATAAATAAATTTTGTGGTTATAAATATGAGTATGTATCTGTCTTTGTTTGGAGAATACAGAAATGCAATTACGTCTACAGTACGGTTTTATTGTTATATGAATTGGCCGTTATTCAGGGGAGATGGCTTCGTGATTGAGGTAGGAATGGACCTTTATGATGATGATGACAAAAATTTTTCTTATTTGAAAATGTGCAACGTTAAATATGGCAAACCTTTGATATTAAGAAATATGGGTTTTGACATTCGTCCGACACTTTAGCAAATGCGTTGGTTAGTTTTATAGCTCGGACAACTGGTATCAGGTATTGTCTTTGAAAATTATTAAACTTTCTTTAAATTATTAAAAATTTTAAAATAGATACATCAAAATCCAAAATTTTTATGATATTTTATAACATACTAGCGGTCCGCTCCAACTTCGTTGTGGTTGAACGACTCATAGTAGAAACACTTAACTTTATCAACAGAAATTGAGTCTTTGACGAATACCATCATGATATAAGCTATTTTTTATATCTTTACAGTGTATTTAGACTAAATCCATCTGGAATAAAGTGTATTTCAAATAGTACAAGAATTCCAAACGGTTGCCATGGTTCCAGAGATTACCTATCGCATATATACTAACTCATAAAATACGCACTATTTATATAACATTAGAATAGATATAAAAATCACATGAATATGTATCCTAGTACATTTTAATATTAAATAACATGCTATCCAAACTTGTCACATTTGAGGGACAATCATTAAATTATACTAAGGATGTTATGGATATGAAATTTCGGATCTGGATACGGAAACGGGTATAAGAATAACATTATATCGGTTTCGGTTAAGGTTACGGATGTGAAACTATTTCGGATAATTTCGGTTAGGAATATTAGACGATTTACGACTTGTAAATAAGCATATAATGTATTTACAAGGTAACACTTTAACTTTATTTCTAGGTATTATCTAGTATTACAATCATAGAAAAGAATAATAGATTTAACATTTAATAATAAAAACTGTCTGAAAATGAGTGCGACGCGGCTAGTGTAAACCGACCGGTGAAAAGCTGGCATAGCGTGTTTCATTTACACCCTGCCCCATCCGAAATTATTCGAAACTTCTTCGGATATCCGGTAGTTTCGGTTCCTGTTACGGAGCTCCATGACATCTCTAAGTTATACCTTTGTAATCAGATCAACATTCATAGTAGCAAAAATCCTAGACTTTACTAGGAGAGTTAATTAATGAAGTAATTTCCAAAATTAAATTTTTAATGTCCGCGGCACCGTACTCAGAATAATTACGTACATTAATAACAGCGTTACTTCCGACTAGTCGCAAAGCCTGATTTCATGACCAATAAAACGCAGCACAGAAACTCGTTAAACTGAGCGATAGCTTCGGGATTTATTTGACAAGTTATCGCAAATAGAGCCCTTGGATTGGGAAATTAAATTTAGATCCCTCGCACTTGTGATTTAGTTTGGATATTACCTGAGTTGTTACTTTTATGACGTAATTTTACTTTGGAATTATTGAAATTTTATATAGACTATAATTAGCGGTCTATTGTTGCCTATTGTTAGTGGGTTGAATGTTTGAAAGCTGTCAAAATATCTCCGACAAGACTAAATGTCAGTGACCAAAACATAATAACAGAGACCAATGGTTTATAAAACACGTACCACACTTGGATTTTACATATTGCGTAACAAAAATTATCTATCACATAAATGTTAATTTCGGCCAGAATCGTATAATTAGACCCTAGTTCGGCAGGCATGGATTCTTATCAATTGGACAATATTTTAAAAGGTATAACGTTCTCTAAAGTACAAAAATTAAGATTTTCTTCCACTAAAGTTACCTAAATACCTACCACACTCATCCAACCTTTGCGATCGACGCGAGCCCTTGAGCACGATCGGTTCAAATAAGCGGTTATTAATTAACTCTAGTGAGTACTTACCATCAACTTTGTTTATACGAATACTAATAGATTATTAACACGTATGCAAAATTTGAAGCAATCAAGAAGTATGGATGTTGTTAAAAATTGAATTAAAAAAATACGACTACACCAAGTAATTAGAAGAAACTTTACCCCAAAAATAAATCTGAGCTCACCGATTTATTTCAATATACGGCAACGTTTTTTTTCTCGAAACATCTCAGCTCATATTAACTCAATATATTTTGTTTTTATGACTGAATTAACATCATTTGCGTTATTTTAAGCAAATTGAATGATCGTAAAATGTACGAAGAAGTTACGGTCTTTATAAGAACGCGCCATTAAGTAATTTGATACTTTTAAACTCAAATCACTTTATTACGGTCATAAACAGGTATCTGAGCAATAAAAGGACTGAGTGACTTTATCAAATTCGTACAAAACTTAATGATTTGATATTAATACCTACTTCGTTTTATTTTATACAGAAACGCAGTTACATCCTCGCACCGAAATTTCTTTCTTTGCCGGTAATATGGGTATACTACATATAATAAATTATCACAAAGATCCACATTTCGAAAATAAATTTTTGTGTGTTATATAAATCTATCTGGGATCTAACCCGAGACTTAGCGACAAACCGATTCGCTGCTAGATTACAGCTGACAATGCGTTTAAGATGGTAGAGTTTAGTAAAAGGGCTCTTTCAACTATCTAATTACGTGGTGAGAACGGTGTTCAGTGATGGTAACTATTAAACAGTAACCTTGCGAATCTCCCAACATCGATTAATTGTTGATATTAACAGATTAGAATGCTAGAATTTTTTTTATTACGGTTGTATTTCGTATAGCAACTAACAGAGACTCGGGGGAGTAAATGAACGGGGTTTTGAAGACGTTAACAATTTATGTGCCCGTTTCACTCTGTGCTTTTATTGTCGTCGGTGTTGTCGGAATAATTAACGCGGAACATGTCTCGCTCGGTGTTGAATAAATTAAAAACTTCGAGCTTGGATTCTTGCCTTTTGGTTTATTACATAGAACGTTTTTAAGGTGTTATTGAAGTGACGAATGTAATATTAACTATAGAGTTGTGAGAAATTAGTTATTTACTTGATCTTAATACAATAATTGATAAAACACTAATTATATGATAGGGAGGTGTGTGTTAAATTATCATCCTTCGTAAATAAAACAAGACAGAAAGGCGCTTAATAGTTCATGTATTTTAAATTATATTTAAATAAAATTGTGTAGGCCAAACAAAAATCATACTATTAATTTTAGTATACTTTTATATTATAATCCTGAGACAATCAGTAAAAGTGTATACGTCATGTAAAACCAGTGTGATTGTTGAAGGAGACTAAAGACACAGGGATGGATAAATAGGTGTGCTATATAAAAAAAACTTTTGGGTTTGGCTACATTTAATGAAAAAGCTGAACTTTTATAGGATCACTCATGTATATCTGTCTACCTAAATTTCACAATCGATATTCCGCATGTACTGGAATTATATGGTTTAAATTATACACTTTTTAACTTAATTAACTTAAGAGGGGTAAATGAATTGTTTTAATAAAACTTTTTGGTAAAACTTTAATCAAATACTCATATGCTTTATATAATATAGTTCGTAGAAAAAAATATATAAAAAGTGAAATTCTTGAATTTTAATCGGAAATGTTAAATATTAATATATTGACATTGTGAAACGGCACACATCGAATTCTAGATTGGGCTTTACCGGTTTTATTTCAATCTTGGAAAACCTAAATTGCTGCAAAAACAAACTGTAAGATAATTGTTGTCTTAAGACTCGTTGCCCGTAAATAAATCTATAAAAATTAAAATTTAATGCTCAAACATTTTAATATAGCCCAGAAATCCTTATATTTTCTACGTTAAGCAAGAGTCTATTCGCCGAGTTTGAAATTTTGATGGCGTTCGTCTAATTCATAAATTAATTAAACTTCCTCTGGTCCGGAGGGCTCATTTGTAATGATAAGCAAGGCTCATTGGGATTCACCCCGGACCGTGTTGGGTCACTACGGATTTGTTGGTAATACCAATGTCATTTATGACAGAGCAGCAAACCCATCTTTGTGCGTCTATAGTTAGTGGACACGTTGAAGAATACTCTGCTTATTTATGTCCACTTTCTCGAAAGTTTAACCGGTGTATGTTACCTCACGTTTGTTGTTTTAATCTCAGATATCGGTTTTATAATAATGAAGTTAGGACAATTATATATTATTATATATTACATGTAGACAACCATACAACTTTTATGGTAAGCTTTCTTATTATCTGGGGAATCTAAGAATGAATAAAATTTTTAAGCAGGAAAAATTCCTCTTAAAAATGAAGAAAGCAATCAAAGTACGACCAGTGAAGGGGTCAAATTAAACACGCATGTTGGAACTTTTTTGACATGAAGAACTTGGACAAGGATTAACAAGTGCCATAAAACTGATTTAACCGTTCCAAGAGTATTATTTCAAGGAATAGAAGCGCGTTTATATGAAACGATATTTTCTGACCAAAATTGATCATATGTTTTACTGTTATGCTCGAATCTTCTCTAAAAATTAGAGTGATTAAAGTCATAGAATAGTAAAGACCTAGTGATCTCATTCCAGTCCTTTCCAGTACGCAGAACGCACACGACGCAAACTGCGTCGTCTGTCCGAACGGAATGTTTATAAGGCATGAGGATGATACTCGTCGTACGTCGCGTTGTGCGATGGACGAACAGCGATACGACAGCGTACAATTACCGCGTATACTCTCCAAAATGCACCCCATACACCGAGAGACTAGCAATCCTGCGCCTGTGATCAATGTAACACATTATCGAAGTAACTGAATATTTCTTATACATACACAATTCGATAACTCAACAATTTCTAGTCACAGTCTCTATGTATTTGCAAGTCGCAAGCCAAATATATCGAAACGCACGAACTGGACAGATCCCCTGGCTCTCGTTCCGTTTAGGACGACCGTACTCCCGTATTCCGTAGTCCGATAGCGGCGTGGGTTTATGATTATTACACTTTATAAAACAACGGTTTCGCTCCCTGGTTTTATGGATTATAAATTTAATTAGCGTATGTTGTTGGACGATCGCGTTTATTGCTCGGGGTACATACGGACGTGTAGAGTACGCGTCGTACGAGACGTAATTACAATGAGGTACCATGTTGTTAAAATATATGTGTTCTTAATTTTGAAAAGTGCGGTTCATTCATTGATTTTCGTTAGTCGCTATGAACAGATCTATCAACTGTGGTCACATCTAACTTCTCATATGTATACATAGTAGTTTGTTTTATTGTATAGTACTGATCATTATTAGTCAGAGCTCAGTGCGAAAAACTGTGCAATCGTTTTGTTTTTAATATGCGTTTATTATATATTATATATTATTATATATGTATATGTAATAACCGAGTGTAATGTTATAATAACTCTGTTCTAATAGCGGGGCATGGAGGCGGATACTGGAAGTGTTTAAGAGTTACTAATAAAATCCTCAAGAGTAATCTTATTTGGTTACAATAACTGAAAATGGTAAATTGTTTAAATGATAACATATACTGAGTCAGCTTATTCGCTCATTTACTAACACGTTTGAGCTTCTCACAATATGGATGAAGTATGTATCTTTTAAGTACTCCTATTCCATATTCGTATCCGATTCGATGTTGGCGTGATTAATTCAATCTGTAAGCTACAAGTAAATCAGTAAACTAGCGATTGATTTCACAGACACATCGTTACTGAAGCTAATAAAATTTGAAGAACTACATTGACATTTTGTCGAACATTCAAGTCCTGATACATTATATGATAATGTATTTTTTCTAGAATTCTGCTCACCGAATTTACCAGCTGTGAGTATCGCGGATTTCTACTGTGTAGGGTGGTTTATTGCGCATTTACATAGTTAGCTCCTACAAATAATTAGTTTGGTAGTTTTGTTTTGTTTCCCTTAAACGATACTGAAATATATCGTGATAGAGACTTTGATGACTTGTTTATTTTAGTCGTATGTTTACGTAACACTTGGCGAATTCTGAAGAATCACTGTAGGTTACGGTCATAGACATACTGTATTACGCTAGTTTATTAGGTTTATGGTTACGTTACACAATGTTATTCATAATTATGACTCCAATGCTATGTCTGCGCTTAAAAATGTTTTTAATGTTCTATGTTAACAAACGACTGCTTGGTTTCTTTTTGGTTGGTAACGTGTTGATATTAGCATTTGTTGTTGCATATTGGCATCTATGGGCGGTAGTGATTTCTTAGTATATTAGCCAGATTTCGAAAAAAATCAACTACATAATTCCAGTGATGGTAAGACCACATCAAATGCGGGGAAGCGAGAAGCGTTTGTAGCATGAGTTAATGAATTGTAAATTAGACTAATTTCCGGATATATATTTTGACGATGCATCCAACTAACCTTTTGATTTTTCATTTATCTACTGCTGGATATAGGACTCTCCTATGTAAACACCAGTTTTGTCCTTCTAAATTCAGCGGATAACCTGCGTTCTCTCGAGGCTTTCAGGCCACATGTTGGATAGCGTCTTAGCGTCCTATTCATTTGCTACCAAAGCGTCATCACTACCTCGTCTTCACCGGTAATGCACCATTGGAACCACACGACTGGCCTTTGCCACTGCAGCTAATTCTGCTTATGCAGCAGTAACCGTAACCATCGTATATTTGCGTATATCATTGTGGTTGTGATGATATACCGTACATAATTCCAACGTATGTTTGTATTTTAATGTTTAGTGTATGAATGGTAATTTGTTTTTGCAAAGCGAACACCCTAAGGCTTCATTCTATTTTATTTTTACACACCATTTTACATTCGTTTTTAATTTTATCGCTTTGCAGCCGCGTTTCATGGGGGCTTTTGCACTTACTGTAATTGTGCTCGTATGTTTGAAAGTGCTATAAATAAAGAGTGGATGTTTATTGTAATGAAATACTTATTGAATTCGCGTTATGTAAGTCCATGAAAATGCTTTAACAATAGTTCGATAGCTCGACAACATAATCTTTCGTCGGGTACTAAGTAATGTCCTTGACAGTTACAATTATGAAGTTGGCCATCAGATGAAAAATAGTTTCACTATTTATCACTTTTCATCATTACTGTATAATATAAGATATTTGTTCTATCTATCTGAACACGATAGTCGCAAAAATAACTAGGTAGTATTATGTCTTTACAGAAGAGTTACAATGATTCACAAATTGATGGTTGAATGAGGGACAAAGAAAAGAATGTTCATGTTTCGAGAAGCCCGTAGCCCAGTTGGTAGTGAGGTTCGATTCTCGATTTATGTGACACATAAATGTTTGTTCTTGGGTCGTACATATTTCTGATCTTATATTTGTGTAAGTTCAATACCACCCGCAACAGTGAATCCTAGTGCGGAGTTGTGAGTGTGTGAACGTTAATTTCGGGTGTGGCTACTATTTTTGGACGTAGAGATAATGTTAAGTGAAGTGTTAACGGGATCATTTGATTCAATATCAAGAAATCCTAGATTTAAGGTTTAGCTGATGAAAATAATTATGTAAATGATAAATGTTAGCTCCCCGGTCTTCACAGATCATGTGGTCTTAGAAATGTGTCCATACTCGCTACACAGGAGACGCTAGTGTAGATCAATGAACGTTTTAACATTAATTTATTTTCTGGGAACCGCCGTCGATTCGACAGTATTTAAGTTTACTAAGAGTATCTCCCCGTGCAACAATACTGAGTCCTTTGAATTTCATTGCAATGAAAGAATCTGCTTTAGTAAATTATTTATATTACTATATAAGTATGTTGAGTTGCTCGTGTATGTCTCGAGTTAAGTCAAAAACGGCTTGAACGATCTTAACGAAAATTTGTATGAAGTAGGAACACGTGATTGTTAAATGTTTGCACAGATGTTAGGCTATATAAAATGTCAACTAACCTAATCATGTCTAATGAAAGCAAAGAAAAAAAAACAAAATTTGTAATAATCATGTATATGTAATTAATAGTCCAACCCGAACGAAGTCGGACGTGCCACTGGTTGTAAAATAACACCATGTAGCAACGTTACCTATATGTTGTTCTTATCAATGCCACTGGTACACCTATATGTAACACCTATAATTACATAAACACACACATACACACTTATATATATACATAACAAATATTCATTTATTAAATTCATCATTATCATCGCATCAGCCCGATATCACTCACTGCTATGTATAGGCTTCCCTTAATTCTTGCCCGCTTCCTCGATATACATATATTTATGTATTCGATATATTATTGTAACCGGGAGACAATTTGAGGCACTTGGAAAATATATCCGTACATAAGACGTGACGCTATATTTAACACGATTGTGAAATGCTTCGTGTGATAAGTTATTGACCTTTATTTTTAAGTCGCAGACAGCTAATTAAAATCAATTTATTGAAACGATAAAAAAGCAGTGAATTTCTCAAAATCGGGCGTTAAGACTGACAGAGACAGTTTACGTTTATCGCGAGCTGCAGTTTTTGGCAGGAGCTTTATCGACTATACACAATTCACATAATCGTACTTTATGATTACGAACGCGGTGGTGGTACGTGTCGATAATATAAATCGTCGACGCAAGGCCCATTCGATAATATGGCCAACGTTATCTTTGGACGTTCGTAATGTTAAAGGCATCATCAACATTTTGTGAACGAAGATGGAAGTGTTAAAGCACTTTTTAATTGGCTCTCTGACAGACACTGCCACGAAATTCGTTGAAATGTTTACTGAGTGATTCTGCAGTTAGGGTAATAGCATATTAGGTATATAAAGAATGATAGTTCATGTACTTTAGAAAGCATCAGGAATATTGATCTTAAATTTTATAATCAGTTTTTAATGTAAATCTAATTTATTTATTGATACTTTTAACTAATTTTAGATTACAATCTTATTCTGGCACATTCCGCGTCCCAGCTTCGAGCGGATTGAATGTCAGCATAAAATATTATTAAATAAGTATTGATGATAGCTATTGATAGATAATTGTGAACATAGTTATGATAACTAATATTTAATATTATTTATCGAAATTATTGTTTAAATTAATTACGTCACTAGCATGGTTGAAAGTATAAATATCGCCAGCCACGATAGTTCAGGGCATTCGAGTGGTGACAATGAGAACGGGAAGCTCTGTCCAATTACTTACTAAATATATGGATCCGATTTTACATATAATACCACCGCGATTATCATTAAGCGGGGCGGCAAGTCCGTTGTTCAGTAGAGTTCACCACCACGGGTGGACTAGAGCTTGATGAGTTTGGATAATAAAAAAAAGAAATCAGTAACTTCTTGCTTATATCATTAAATGCTTACTTTTAAGTTTTTGAGCAATAAACTCTAATTTATTCGAGCTATTTTACTATTAACAATAAAAAGTACTCCTCCAAAATCTTTAGCTGCGACCGTACCTGGAGTAAAGCTCTTCAGAGTCCCATGACTTATTTATTCTCAAATTTGCTGAATTACTAGCTGATAACATTAAATATCTTCGCAATAATTGTAAATAAGTCTTATGTTGCACAAGAATGCTAGAGCGGAGGCTCTCACGGTAAGGCGCTTAATAAAATGAAAACTCTCGGGCGGCGCTAAGCTTAAATGAAAGATACTTTTCAGTATTACTTTAAATTCCTGTTTATTTTTAGAAGTTTACAATAAAAACAAATTAATTTAAATGCCATCAACCATAGCTTTGACCGTTCTAATGGAAGAGCGGGGCTGACAGCTAATTCTATTGACAATTCAAGTCTTTTCAATATTCTCAGTGTACTGGCTCGCTTTGTTGGTATATTGAGATGATGCGCGTATTATTAAATTGTATGCATATGATTGATATATTTATCTACTTTTTTAAATAATTCTTTCATTTAAACGTAAACATTGTAGAAGAAATTTCTTAAATTATAAAAATGTTTAATAGAAATACGGTATTGCGAAATTTAATAGAACACGATAATCAAAAAACATAATTTATAACGATTATATTATGCTTTATAATAAAAACTGAGTAATATTTTATATTAAAAACGAAATGAATCCCGAATATTATCTTTTGTTTTGTTAATGTTAAAGCTTTTGCTTGTACTTTATAACTTTATATCACTCTATCTTTTTCTTTTCTCTATGCTATTTCTCTTCTGAGTAGTGTATTTTGTATAGTTATAAACTATATTCTATCGTGCTTGCGAAATTAACTGCTTATAGTTCGACTTCATCTGTTCTTGTGCCACGTTCAAAGCACGCACTTCAAACCACCTAACCACCGAGGGTCTTCACCATCACGCACCATAAACATCAGCCATACAAACACTGCATTCCTCGGATATCCAAATTTGCTCTCAAATAGATCGACAGTTTTTAATCTTAAATCCTCAGATATATCGCTTCACATGAAATAGAGGATGACACAGGGATGAACGGCAAGCTTCCTTATCATCATCCATTTCATAATTGTACCACCGCTGAACTACGCCGCACCTTTCACAATATGAGAAGCAAAGGCCATTGAACACACAGCCAGTTCAAAGTGGCAGGAACTTGTGAGTTTAGTGTCAGTATTTTAGAAGTATTTTTTTTCTTTTTTTAGTGTTCCAATGCTGCCACATGCATATATTCAAAATATCATATCAATTCGACGTATGGTTCAAAACATAAAAATCACTGCCACCAGCACTTCCCATCCGGCACTAACGTAACTATATTCGTCGAAGTGGTCGTGTCGCCCTTTATATGTGTGCAAAATTTCATATCAATTGGGCTAACGGTTCTCGAGTTTTAGACGAACATACGTACATACATTATCTTTTATGTATATAGATATTAAACTACCAATACTCATGTCTACTTACATATTAATATAAAAATCAGAGCAGTGAATTGAAAATAACATGCGCGGTTGCGAAGATTTAATTATAATTGTACTTCTAAGTAGGATAGTATTTGTAAGATGCAGTTTGTAACAGGATAGCCTGCTCGGTAGGGAATCCGATGCGGAGGAGACTCGTTCTAATGTCCACTACTTATTCCATTTGGCAACATTCACGACCATCTTGAGTGTAGTTTAGAGTAACACGACGCTGGATCCTGTTATCGTATTGAACAATGCAAGATGTGCATCTTGTTAAAGATTGGATGTCACAGAATTTTGTATTTTAAAGTCAAGAATTACAAATATTGTCGACGATTCTGTAGCCTTTGTTGGTAGTGGTTCTACCTGGTCTTCGAGCCAACCCAGGGTCGGTGCACAGCTGAGTATTGGGACCATTATGCTCTCGGATCGAGGTTGCGTGTGATGTGTTATTTGTGTATGTCGCTGCCACTCGAGATAATTACAGGCATTACAAATTGTCAGATGTCGATTTCTGATTCATGGATTCGGACGTGAAGGTTTTTATTTACAGGTTTTACGTTTGCTGATATATGAATAGTAGCAAGATTTCTGTAGATCAGGGCAATATCGTCCTTTAACTGACACCAGAGTGGATACTGCGTATATATATTTTATAGTTTTAATGATTTCTCGAGGTTTTTTTTATATATCACCTGATTATAGCATTCATATTTTATATGTATAACAATTTTCTTATTCCACTTAGTTTGGGTTTGTTTTGTCTACACGAGGCGCACATTCGAGCGCTTTTATTCTCAATTCATTTTGGATTCTAAAAACAACGTAGCTTAAAGTAAACAAGATTATTAAATGAAATATAGAATAACTAATTAATTTAAGTTAATAATATAAGAATTCACGATATGATAACCTAATAATACATCATAATTATTTTCCCAATCCTAACTAGACATTTATGACTGTACTTTTTATCAAAAATCTCATTATACAAATTTTTTTACTGTTTTAGCAAACCATTTTCAGGAAAACACATTACCGAAAAACATATATTGAGTTATCGGAGAATGGATGCATCATATGATTGATCCCGTGAAGCTGGGAGAGGTTTTAGTTTGATTAGTTTGCCCATGCTTCACTTGACGAGCCCATGTGCACGCTGCTTTATTGAGGTATTTAAGGCGACGCAAAGGTACTTTACTGAACGACCGTACAGAAAACGCGCGTCCTTTCTTTATAGCTCGTTTATGTATTACGTATACAGATATTAAAAAAAAAATTAAGAGTCTATGATAAAACTATCAAAACTATGATGATTACTTTTAACATGACTAATCAAATTATCATTTGATTAAAAAAACATCTGTTTATCATCAAAATCATGTGATGCGAGAATGTGTTAATTATTAATTGACGTGATGGAAATCATGTAGATAGGTTTTCATTGTATTATTTATTTCATTATTTAACTTAATTATTATTCAACTCCACATTTCTGTCGCCGTACGGATACTATTTCTCGAAGTAGAAACAGATGGGGGTGGACACGCAACAGAAAGTGAACAGAAACGCATAGAAATGTTTTTTACGTAATTCGGTAGGGTTTCAAAACTAATAATAAGCGTCAGTTCCTATTACATCTAAGTAGGCAACGCGTCGGTGATGTCTTTAGTATTAGAGACGTGACTGTCTGCTTGTATTCGGTGGTCCATTTTTTTTTGCCTATTAAACATAAAAAATATGCTATCGTGGTATATGTTGCATGGCCATCTATTATCCCTAATTAACACTGTTTCAATTTCTATGATGTTTTACGTATAACGTTCATTGAACTTAACTCGGGTTTTGAATAATTTCATCTACCTAAGCTAAGAATATTTTTCTGCAAGACTGACATACTTGAAATCCGTCCGCATCACCCAATTAATAGCTCAGTCTTCATTAAAGGTCTATGAAAAAGGGTTCAGAATATACTCACTAACGCATCACAGACTTCACGAGGCTTTGATAATGTGTCGCGTTAAGTTATTCAATAAATTTCTCAAAAAAAGGATTTTAAGTTATAGAGTTCACGAATGCCCGGTTATGTGTGTGTGTGTCACCATAAGTGATATTTAAGGAAGTGTATGGACAGAAATGAATTAATTTTATTTGCCGCTTTTCTATCATAAAGATAACTTTTTGAAACATATTGACATAATCCACACCACTTTTAAAACGGAGATATATCTGTAACTTACAACTTTGAAAACTGTAAAGTACAATCAATTAGTTCCAAACTCAAATGTATGTGTTATACATGACTTGTTTATGAGTAGAATAAAAATGAAATAGATCTACAAAAAAATCCTAACGGTATTTTATGTCTAAAAATAAATTTAACAAAGCGGTTTTCGTTTCAAAACCCCATTATAAACTCGCTTTTTGGAAGTTTACTCAGTAACACAACATTTTTCGATGTTAGAACTTAGCAAAAAAATTGCATTTATCGTGTTTATAATTAAGTAATATAATTTGGTGGCACGAGTTTTTTTTTCATCATCATCACAACTATCCCACAGCTGGGCTCGGGATTTTCCTCCTAATAGGACAGAGGACATACTCAAACACGCTGGCTAAGTGCGGAATGGCTGATGTTACACTTTTATTAACATTATAAGAAACCCTCTAGTATATAGATTGCTTTATCGAAGTATGTGCTTATAAATTTTTAATAGGATAAAAAAGATAGAGGTAGAAGCGAAATGGGACAGGGACTTTCTCAGCGGAAGACAGGAATTTAAACCATTAGGCGATCAATGCTTATGTTTTAAAATGTTTACTAGTGAGTGCTTTTCATACTAGCATTTAAAGAGAAAAATGGAAACATTAAAGCAACTTTGAGTTTTGGGAAAAAGCGTGATAGAATGAATGGCAGTAATGAATTCAGTGTTTAATCTATTTATCTACATATATTTTGTAATCTTTACACATACAGTAATAAAGCTGTGACCATTTCCAAAAGGACCACGTATAGCGTTAACATTCTTTAGACTGTATCTACGCCTAAACAATCTCCATATAAATAGGCAAGACAAAACATTACATTATAATTTTCTACTCTTTTGTCATCCAATTTCCTATTGTTTTTTTTATTTTGTAGGCATTGACGAGCTTAAGTCTAACTGTTATAATTGAAAACTAAACGTAATTTAAGGGTTATGGTCCAATTTCGACCATCAGGCAAACTAACACTTATAAACGTTATCTGATCAAATAGGCGAGTATCGAGAAGTAACACGTATACACTGTCTGCTTACTATTTACTGTTTACTATTTTTTAACCCTTATTTATCAGTGTTATCATAGCAACTGGCATTTATCACAGTTTTCACCGGCGTGCAGACGTGGCCGACACGCCGCATCCGGCATTGAATTATTAATCAAACGGCGCTATTCGTTCTCACTATTTACAATAACATGTTAAATACGAAATAGAATGTTCATTATAAAAAAGGAAGTTGACATTTTGAACATATGTTATAATTTATTTTGTGGTTATTTTATTTAAAAGTTCCTACATTAAAAAGCTGCCTTATTCTAGGTGTCATAGCAAAGAACGCGATTGATGTAACGGATGTAGAGCTTATTTTAAGTGTAAAGTTTATGTATTGCATTTTTGTTTTGTGGTTACAAATATGTATTGGCACTTCAAAAATTAATGAAAAATTAAATTAAATCGTAAAATCCAATATTACACGTGAAATGTAACATATATGTATGTAAGTTAAAAAAATTATGTAAAATTTAAATAAAAATTTTTGTTTCAAATCATTTATAAAAAATGAGGAATATTTGAATTAAAACACTTAATTAAAATAGACAAACCTTATAAAATCTTGCATTGAAACACTACAAAACACTGCACTGCACGTAACTAAATAGACGTTGGGCGACAACACAACACATGCGTCGCCTTTCGCGGCCGACGCGCTACTGAGCTGTAAGTTCAGATCGTCTAGTCTAGTGCATCTCATACCCTGCGCTGAACGCCTGGTAGGCCGGATCGACAACGTGGAAATTGCGCTGCGTTTTCCGGAAGCTTGCTAGGTTTTTTTTATATTTGCTGTCAGCCAAAGACATTAGGATTAGTGTTGGGTATGAAAATCAATTATGAGTATATTTCAGATTTGATATATTTGTGAATATTGTAGGAATATAGGTAACATAATATATTTTTAATGTCATCTTTACTTTAAAACAATTATGTATACTTGAATAATAAAGATAAACAAACATACGTTATAAGTATGCTCATAGCGTTCACATTATATAAACGCACTATACGAGCAAAGGTGGTTAATAAAAATTGTATTTGAAACTTTAATAGACTATTATATACAAGTATATATTTGAACATTATATCTTATATATATTTTAGATAGTTACAGGTAATTTCAAGAAAACCTGTGGTAATTTTTCATAGCCTTTAAACACAATAATTCCATATTGTTTTACCATGTACTTACGTAATTTCACAACAAGTACCATTAATAGCGGAATGATACTGAATTTTTACAGATAAACTCACAGATGAAAATGTTTTGGATACTAAAATACAGTTTGGATACGTATATAAAATTGTGAATGACGGTATATTTAACAAAGTAAGGCCAATAAGGAAACATGAGTCTATAATCAAAGACATTGCGAGCTGAAAAATTACTTGATAAAAATTTTTTTAGCCCTCAGAAGATCAGATGAATACGTCCAGAAGACGGAGTACACGGTAAAATAGCAAAACCAATTACTATGTACGTATAGCTATATTGTATCGTCATCAAAGAACCTTTTTTCCATCGGAAAGGAGCACAGCGATAAAGGATTGCAAATGAGGGGGCTTCGTAACCCGAAGCAGGCTCCAAAACCAGTCAAATGAGTCGTCCCGGCCTCGCGGTCTCTTCTTCCTTTTAATTAATACAGGAAATTGTTTGTCCGAGTGCCGGGATATCACTAATTACTCCGCCAAGCTCAAATCACGCCTCGAAAATACAATTAGTGTAATTGTTTTTAACCTTTTTATGAATGGACGGAAAAGTTTAGTTTTAGGTCTAGAAATTTGTAAGGCAACTTAAAATGTTTTATGCGCTCATAATGAAGCGACTTTGTCAACCGTAAGTTTTCTTCTTTATACATTAGGTGGGAAAAAGTTTTCAAGTAAGACGTTGTGTTCGGAGAAACACCGAACACCTGATTCAGCAGCGTGCGGCACGTGTGTTGCTGACGACATGCATTTCTTAGGACAAATGCGGATAAATGTAATGAAGGTCTATCAAAAGCAATCAACCATAACGTACAATTCATTATAATTTCAAGTTTTGTCATTATCTTCTGGCAGAATTTAAATTATATCAGTTTTATCAATGACGATTATTCAAATTATTTATTATATATAACACTAGCGGCCCGCCTCGGCTTCGCACGGGTGTACTTTTATTTTTAAAAATTTTCAGATATATTTATAATTTCATCTTGATATGTACTCTAATATCGTAGAACATTTATTTGTTCTATCATCAATCGTTTTCGCAGCATATGGGATGAAATAATTTTTTTTATTTTTTTTACACCTTGGTTCACGTTACTGAAGTTTTCGCAAGGATTCATTATTTTTTCTAGTAATAAATATAGCCCATGTTACTCAGGGATAATGTAGCATTCTGATAGTCGAAGAATTTTGAGAATGGGTTCAGTAGTTTTTGAGTTTATTCGTTACAAACATACAATATACAAAGATTTTCTCATTATAATATTAGTATAGAACTATACATATAGATTATAATGGCATCAACGCCAACCACGATACAATTATCTACTTACACATCGAGAGCGGTCGACTATGTATATGGTCAAATATAGTAAGACCACAACAAGCATTACCAATTAACCGATAATGAATGAATCTTTAAAGAGAGTTCATTGGACAACGTGAGAATTACCAGCAACTGCTCACATTTGAACCTAAATTAAATTACTTTTAGAATAGTTACTCATTAAGTTGAATGGGATGATACTTCGCTATTCCCTAACAAATCAGATTGGACTATGTATAAAAGTATGCTAATGAGCTAATAACCAATAGAAAGTTATTTGTGACTGATATATGTAGGTATATAGGTACGTTGATATAAAGAAATCTCTACTGACAAGGTGCAGTACCTGAGAAGACTGAAAGCATAAAAATAAACCAGACCTCACCGGCACTACAAACGTAAGTGAGCACAAGTCCAACTTAGGACAGTCTCTAGACATTTGCGGGCATGAGGCACAAGAAATACTACTCCACTTTATTGAATCGCTCTAAGGCATAAACGGAATGTCCCTCAGGGTACGTACATATATTGCATCTAGAAGATATCAAAGACAACAGTATTATTGTTAAAACCGTAGCTTTCCTCAAAGGAAAGGTTGGATGGTGAACAAATATTGGTCCTTGCTCTGAACCCCAGCCAAAGCTGTTTCAATGCAAAAGACTGCAAAGTTAGACTAATTTGCCAGAATTTTCAATATACGTCTTCTGAGTTTACTAGGACTTCCGGTGTCGTGGTGGTGACAAAAACATTTATCTGACGCAAACAGATATAGATCGACCGGAGATTGAGTGGAGAACCGTGGCTTACATGGTCTATCGTCTAAGATATGTACATGGCCGGTGTAACTGCTATTATATCGTATTACCAACCTTACTCGGTAAGCTTCGAGGAACCTTACACGTGCAGAATTAAGAGTGTGATTATTAATTTTTAAACGAAATACGAATTTAACTGCAAAATTGACTCTTATACAAATCTATCTTCCTATATCAGTTAGGGCTGAAATTTCCGAAATTCGTACCTTAATATTTATTTATATAGAAAAACAGTATTCAATATTGACGAATATTCTTTAGTGCTTTGTAATAGTAATGATACAATATGAATAAACAACAGATACATCTGAAACTAGTTGGGCTCGATCGAATATAATCCGTGAGTATTTACAACCTTTTTGTCATCTTAAAATGAAGTAATATTTTCAATGATGATTTGGCAGGTGATAAATATATTAAAAGTGTAAGAGTATGTATGTATGAGCAAGTTGCATTTTCATAAAAATAAAAACTTAATGCATTTATTTTCTGTGCTCTTCTATACGTTTTAAATTCGGTCATAAATTTGATCTTCATAACATAAATCATAAAAGAATCACTAAGCCTCGTATGGCAACACTAGTTGGCAGAAATTACTACGTTTTCAAAAAATTCAATAGAATTTCAAATAAATTATCTTGAATAGGTACAGATGTAATCTGACGCATGCCGGACACAACAAAGCAGACAAAGCAATCTTGGCTTGCTTGAAATGCAGTTAGCTGGATATTGTCTGCCAGATTTCACCAACTATTTTTCACACCACAGTAAAAAGTTTGGATATCGCTTCCATGAAAAATCTATTGTCATTAAGTTCCAATTCTCATATATTTCGATTTTCAAAACTGAGACGTGTTCTTTAATCAACCATTGTCAAACACTAAAAAAGCTGTATAATACTTAATTACTATTTAATAGCAAGAAATATTAATTTCACCTATTCTTATTTAAATTTAAAATTAACTTCATTAAATTAATTAACATTAAAAACACTCAAAGTCTTACAGAGCGTCTAAATATGAATAGCAGAGAGATCATTGCTTTAAAGGCGGACGAAGTTCAAGTCTCCCCCAACATAAACACCAATGGCGCATTAAAGTCAGTTAAAATTGTTTGCTTTATAATATTTACCTGTCCACTGAACCATTTAATGCGTGCCCTGAGCGTTGAGGGATACGACCGTAATGTACTGGCACGTCATTCCAAACTTGTAACTGATTTTTATATTTCCAACATAGTTTTGCTGCTATAAAATTCGTAGAAGTCCTTGTTGAGAATGTCATAAAGTTGAAAATAGAAAGTATTTTAGTATGAGAATTGTACGATAAATTGCAGAATGTAGTAGGTGGGGTGATGCAAGATGCGTCCGCCCTAGTAATAAGATCTTTGACTCGTGGGAACGTTCGATTTATGGACGTGGTCCGCAGACTGAGCAAAAGTATGAATTGGACAATATTTGCCAAGTTTAGGGTAAATGTGAAGTTCATACAACTTTTATTAAATATGTACATGTTTTGGGGTTGGTTAAGAATGGAATTCATTTTATAAATGTAAGTAATAGAAAGATAATAATAGAATTGAATTAATTAAGATTACATTTTCTTTATCTGCCAAATAACCAGAGTGACTCTCCTTCTGAAATATAATGAGATGCGGTAATAAGATAATGATGTAAGTAAACGAATGACCAACTATAGGTAAGTAGACGTAATAGAAAATCTCCAACTGAAAATAATGGGAATTAGTTCTTATAAACACTTTATTATAAAGTTTAGAATTTATTTGGTGTTTGGGCATTTCGCCTGATTATTTAAGTAATCAAATATACAAAATGGATTAATATCAATTCAATAACCTACTTTTTTCTATATTTCTTAAATCTAATGACAAATATATTTGTTTACATAAATACTACCCATAAAAACCGTTATGAGGGTGTCCTGGGTACTTAACTTAGTATTGAACTTTTTGTACTATTTATTTTTGTACTTTTTATACTAACTAGAGCAACATGTACACGATCGTATAAATAAATCACTCAATTTTATACATATCTCAATATACATATTACAATGAATACGAGTTTCATTAAAACTCGTATACACGGCTTTTACCCATTAGCGGACCACTCCAGAAAACGTGTTTCTTTAAGAAATTGACGAGGCTCGAAGCATATTTTATTACGCTGATGCGAGGCGATAGAATGAGGAGTTACCTATTAGGTAACCTAAAATCGAAATCTCTTATGCCACCCGAATACTACTAACGACAATAAGGCTATTTAATGATACCAATCGGAATGGCTTACCATGTCTTCCGAAGCTTTGAAGCACGTATTTTGTTTCTCATTAACCGTTTAACTATGCAACTTTCGACTGAATCCCAAGTGCTTAATTCGGTCGATCTGTTCATACAAATCACCGGACAGTGAACGCTTCGCTTTCAGTGTCACTTTTATACATAAATATATACATGCTGTTTAACTGACCGTTTCATTCGTCAGCAGATTAGCACGAACGAAAAAGTGATGGTTTAAACGACTTGTCCCACTCACAATGTATAAAAATCCCTTTATTGTATATACATATAAATGGAAATTCTACAAAGAGGAAATATTTTTACTTATGCTACAGAAATCGTAACGTAACGTAAATGAATTATTGAAAAGATTTTTTATGTGAAACCGTTTTTAAGAATGGTTAGGAGTATTTGAAAATAATCCCGACTTCGCAGTGAATTGTTCCAATTTTATGTGAACTATAAATCTTTCCACTACTGCGCGTAAAATCGCATATGAACAGAATTAGAATTAAATTAATTAATTAATTCTAATTATAAATTCAATGGAGAAGGACGTGGAATACATCTATTTTGGTACATAATTCTATTATTCGTAGTTACTTCTGATAGTAGAATGCTTTAAAGGATATATTTGTTACATTACAGTGTTAAATGAAGCTAATAAAATCTTTGTTAACTTTTATCAAGTACGAATATAGCCTTTTATCAATCGAAGCAATCAGTTATAGATCAAGGTAACGTGGCGCTACAATTGCTAGGCTTTCATTTTGTATTTTATTGTGCACTCACAATTTAAATCACTATTTAAAGTTAAAGTTTTAGCTTAACACACATACTAAATCCAGCTATGTGTTAGTCACTTACGGCACACGAGTCTTCCCCCCTCCGACAGTCATATCCTGTCTCTATGATAATTATCCTTTAAACAACTGTCAACAATTTTTATCGTTTGACGCCACCTGTCGGAGGTGTTACAAACGACTTAGCTGGGGATCTTTTAATAGCGAGGTTTAAATCCGCCCCCAAAATGGAAATTGCGTGTAAAGTTGTAGCACAAAGTTGAGTGCTGTTTTTTGTAAACTCAATGTGTTGATACAAATGGAAAGAGTGAAACAGGTAAGTAAGTAAGAGGGCTAAACTAGATGCAATTATAAATTCAGCAAATCATTTTACGGTTAAATTCGTTTCGGACCACGCACAGCGAAGAGTTGCGTGCCTATTTAATCAGCAGCAAAACTTATATTGTAATTCATAATGAAACTGTTACTCAATAGACAAATTATATTTATGGCCAATCTTATCCATTTATTTTTGGATTCTGAAACGGGAAATGGATTTTTTTATTTGTGTTTCATCCTAAATCTTTCATTTAAGTAGATCCATCAATTTGCGATCCGTCGGCGATGGAAGCGACGAATGTAACGAAATAAAGATGGATCACCTTAAAACTTTTCTGAAATACTTTTATAACGCGCTCATTCGCTACTTTTACTCCAGTGTATTATAAAATGTTTATAAAATGGTAACAACACTAAGATAACTGAACAAAATTTCAAGTGTAACTGTAATTATAATGAATATCATGTTATTTCTTAAAATCTAAAGCGTCACTATTAATTTACTATCCCATCGTTATGGTCGAAGAAAACACATTCCGTCCGTAATTCACCAAAATTTATTTGGCACTATTGTAAGTGTCGATGTCCCTTCAAGTAAATAAGTAGTAACAAACACACGAACAAACGGACAAAACTAAAATGAAATTGTTGCGTTTATTTTAATATAAATACCAATAAAAGTGAAAGCCATAAAGGCAATACAAAAGGAATTAGATTCATTTTGTTACAGCTCAAAAAAATATCCTACGTTTGGCTCGAGAGCCAGTACTTTCTATCTTACCTGCTCATTTCTCGGCCGACAACGCATCAGTGATAACTTTGGTCTTGCTGATGTCCATGGGCGTCGGTGGCGACTTACCATCAGGTGGCTCGTCTGCTCATAAAAAAAATATTGTATAAAAAATGATTAGAAAACGTCGAATAGCGTGATTTAGGACCTTAGACACTTAATCTCTTGTTAATTAGCGGAACGTCTTAACACTGTATAGATTTCACCGCGATGATAATACCACCTATGGCCTCCGTCGCGCTTGCAAGGATGGCACGACGTAGATAAACTGTATGTGATATCGTGTCTTAAGTAGCTTTACTGGCTAGATTGAAGAAGTTAAGAATAGCTGTGTTTGACGTGATCAGTTATCATCATAATGATGTCATGGCTATTCGTCGTGTGTAAAGATTACCTTTCGATTTCGGCTCAATGGAAAAGTGACGTACCTGTAACAAAAATATTTGTTTTAACAGCATCAAGCATCACTGTATAAACCCGATATTACAGTTTGAAATAGATTTAGGAATTATTTATTTGGGGTGTAAAGCGTTCGGTGCATTCTCGAGTCCAAAACAATCTTCCCTGATTAGGTGGAGCCCATTGAGCAACACTACAGGAATGTCCACCTCAAACTAATTACCATGGCTGTTATGAAATGAGTATCTGAACTCTATACTTGAATCTTTACGTTAAAAATGCGGCTATTGCATTTCTACCTGCCTGTCTCTCACTTTAAGTGTTCACTATAAAATGTTTTTACGTATTTCGGTTACAGCGTCGAGCAGCCAGCAATGAACATTTGTACCTTTTCCCTTTTAGGCATCCTCGTATCGGTAGTAAGTTTAATGTTAAATATGTCCATGCATAATGATGATAACTTAGGTACCATTACGTGGCTAGTCCATTCATATTTCATCTATTATAATATATGTACTTTATTATATATATCCAACCCGTTCTGTCGCATACTTCAGAAAACATATGGTAATGAAATATTACACCGAAATAACTCCATAATGGCCCATATACTTATCGTATAAATATTTAAAGCATTGAAGTTCAATCAAAGTAAAAAAACGGTCAGTTACTCTCTTTGATTACATCCCTTAATCTATTTCAAAATTAGTTCAAAGTGAAATAGTCTGGAGAATTGACAGATCTCAAAGTCTTACAGAAGAAATAATGGGAGTAAAAACGGCGGCTCGAGGAAAATGACAAGCCAAATGCTACCCGTCAATCAGTTTTTAGGCTCCTTACATACATGACGGATTGCAATCTTGTCCTTTTTGACTTTGTCTAACTATAGATAGTATTAGAATGAAGTACAAACCAATGAAGCCTATAACAGTATACAAAAAGCCGATTTGATTGTACAGTCTTATCACATTGACGGACAAAGAACTTTTCTTTTACGTAAGAGTTCTATTCCTTCGGTTTCAATCAGAACCTTTTAGGATCACTCCCTTGTCAGTCTGTCATAACAAATTTAATGTGAATCTATTGGATACTGGAAATATTTTATCTTAATACTATAAATAAACTGATTCTGATATAAGGAATTACATTCGAGCCTGTCATGTAAATAATTGAAAGAGCAGATCATAAGGGATACAAATATATTTTTACGTATACTCCTGGATATATAATATGGACCTTTATTTCAAGTGAGTCCAGTCGAGATTTATTCTTAGAATCGCGAAGGACTCAAACACCTTGCCTGTGTCGAGTTCCAGTCCGATTATGTGAGCGTATTTTCAAGTATAAATAGGATCACGTCGAGTTAGTGATATTTAAGATTTAGATCTACATCGTCGTTTACTATTTACACGTGACTGTTATCAAATAAAAATTCGGGAGTTGAAAACATAGACACAAAATATACAAAACGCAATAGGTGTAAATACCATAAACATAAAAACTAGGTTGATAACACGAAGATAAAAATATTTTTTGCAATTATGAGAGTAAGATAGACGAGAATGAGTTGGTTTAATTTATTTTCCGATATGTTTATCAAGATCCATACTTTCTGGTTGATTAAATGCAGGATAGTGTACATCACTTTTCTTTTAAGGCTTTTTGAGTCTAGAGAACAATTATATGCTAGATCATAAAAAAGTTAAAACCGGAATGTGTGTAGCGGTCCTTAGAAGGCAGTGCCAACTCAGGCGGGTTTAATTCGAAATTGGCCTGTAGTGGCGCGTTTTCGTTTTGGCACTCAGTTTAATATCAATCGTTTTAGGAGGTGGAGGAAGTAATAAAAGAATTTTGGGTAAATTTTATTAGTCCCTTTGTTTATTGCTACGAAATACTTTCATGCAAAGCTGATCACGTCAACTTTTATTATTTTTTATGCGCTTTAAATGGAAAATGTCAACGTTTGGGAGAAATTGATTAAGAGCGATAGCGAATAATGTACTCCTCTGCTGTTGATGGGGTTATTAGGCATTACAAAGGTGAGGTTAGATATCGGTGCGTTGGTGTTATGGATGAACGGTGATTCCTATCCGACTGTTAGTTTGTCGACAAATTACATAAGATGTCGACACATTAAAAAGATGATTTGGAACAAAAAAAGTCAACTACAAGACATGGGCGTCATTTTATTCCCTCTCATTCTAAAAGAAAACCAAAGTTCTAAATAATGACTATTATGATTTACAACAATAAAAATATAGGTTTAAGATTTTAATTTAGCAGAATAGAAGTATTTTAGCAGAAGTAAAAAGCACAGTGTCTTTATTAACACGATTAACAGAACCAAGTTTAACGGTTTGTTAAATGCAAAAGGAACTTTGGAATTTCTCTGCAAGGCTATTTACATTCGAGTTGAGGCAATGCATAGGTTGTGCACCCTATTGAGCTTCCGTGGTTTCACGCCTCAAACCATATTCAGGATAGAACGGAGAATAAACAGTGAACATAGAATGCAGCTTCATTAGCAGTTACTACTGAAAAGAAGAGGAATGGTTGATGATATTTAGTTCAACTACCGCAATAACTTATGACTAATATATAATTTATATTTCTCATTTAAATTACCACGAAAATACTACGAAACTTCTGTTTTGAAAATATATCTTCTATGCATTAGCGATCTACCTCAGAGAACGGGTCTTGGTGCGTACTTGAGAAGACATAGAGCGTCCATCATGCGGTACTAGTAAGGGGAGGTGAAGTGATAAGTGGCCAATTCAAATATTGGAAGCTCTTCTGCTTTCAAAGCCGAGACCGATAGATTATTGTATCTTTGGAGGCATACATACAATTGCGCTCGCTATTGGTTGATTAACTCTAAAATGATAAGATCATGATCAACACCAGCGGACTTGCAGAAATACTTCAAAAGTATGTCAAGAGTTACAATGTCTCATGTGAATGAAATCAATTGATCAATTTTTTCAGAACATACACAATGACTAACACAAAACGACATATATTATTATTATGGGTAATTGTGTCTCTTTTTTTTGCTTCTGCATTAAATTTTAAGTCTGTATGAGTCTAAGAGAGTTTATTTTATGTTTTTAGTCAAATTTATTAATTTTTAAATACATACATCTGTTAAAATCCAATCCAATCTTTTAAAATAAAATCCAATTTTCTCTGAATTTACTATTTATTGGACGGCAAAACTCGTTTGATACACGGGGATGTAAAGATACCATCCATTCTATCTAAGCCGAACTCCCCTACTTGAAGTATACCATGTTAAATACCGGACGATATGGCGAATGGACCCTCCTGCTGGAGGTGCTGGCCACTGTACCACATAGCACAATATCGACAATAGGTACTCCTCCAGTCCTCATTCTTGGATCAACCATGAAATATTTCTTACGTATTTAGAATGCCATATCGAAGACCAATAAAAATCGGCACAATACTTTCATTTTAGTCAGTAACAGGTTGGTGATGGCTTTGGTGTTTTGGACGTGCATTGGAAGCGACCACTTACTATTAGGAGGGGCAAAATGCGTTACGAAGAACACAAATATGGTTTTAAAATTTTAATATAGACACTTTAAAAATTATTTACTAAATTAAAGTCCTATCCTTTATTTTTTACACAAAAAGTAAATATTCCCGTCCTATGCAAGCTCAATTAGGTCAATGTGTTTTTAAATTTATTTCATTTATATTAATTTAATTATTATTTTAAATGTGTAATGTTAACAGAAGCTGCTTGACCTAATTTCACTGAGGTAACACTGAAGGGTCCATTGATTGGAAATACCAGGCAAAGCTTTTCCCGTGAATTACGTTTCTCACTAATGTAGAGTAAAATTGTATCTCGAAGCATTTTGTAAGATTAAAACAAATGTACAACCAAACTAATAACATACGGATTTAGTACTAAGATACAGATGATTGCGGAAATCAGGGCGCCAACACGTGCATGTTGGCTATCGATATTAGCCAATAACGTTAAGATTACTCATAAGTCTTGTTAATAAAGACCCTACTAACCGAGTGAAGAATCCTGGGTACACTTTCAGGCAATTCATTTTGTGATGGATAGATATATCATGTGACTGTGGTGTAATAAATATATAAATCCTTACTACACCTGTCAAAGGGATTCTGATGTGGGTTGTGTGGATGTGTTATATTTTTGATACTGTAAATAAATAACAAAGAAAAGTAAATTACTGAAAAGATTTGTAATATACTAGCGCCCCCCCCCCCTACTTCGATTGGGTTGGATATTTATGCTAATTAATACCAATATGTATATATATAAATGTCTAGCCTATGTCCAACCGAAATAATGTTTCATTCAAATGGTGAAAGATTTTTTCTTTCAAATAGTTGCCGTGGTTTTGATACACCTTTCGCATATACAAAAACTCATAAAATTCGCATTCTCGCTTTAAAATATTAGTTTAGATTTACAACCAACGGCTAGATAGCTCAGTTGATAGTGACCTTATTCGTCGAACGAGGGGTTTAAGTTTCAGTTCTCGGTCGGGACAAATAAAAGTTTATGACCAGGTCATGTGTGTGTCTCATTTGTGTATGTCTAAGCCAAGAATTCCTAGTGTGAGATGTGAGTGTACGAGTGTTTGTTAATGCTAATATTTGTAAATGTTAGACGCGTTGAATCGGTATTCAACATGTTTATTGAGCTGAAATTTAAAGCTGTCTAAAACAATTTTTTTTTATGGCGCGTTAGGTAACAACGATAGACTTCATTAAGGCGAAAATAAATAAAGTTTACTGTATGGTTCTACCATTTATGAATACCGGGGAAGTTATGGAGCTGTAACTGAATACGATAAAAAAGTTTGGAATGATTTCGGACAGGGGTAGAGTAAGTGAAACACGTTATGACACGTTACAGGGTGTCGCCGTTCAAGGGACCACCACCACACCGAATACACCAGCCGCGTCGCTCCCATATTTAGACAGTTTAAATTGTTTCATTTTTAAGGTGGTTATTTTTTTTCTGAATACAAGATCAAATAATATATTTTACGTAAAAAGTGAAAGTCAAAGTGTTACCTGGTATGTAAATACATTGTATCATTTCTCCAAATTGTAAGTCATACAATAATGGTAAAATGAAATTATCCGAACCAATCGAATAATCCAAAATAAATTCGTATCCGTAACCGTAACCGAAATCGGTAAAATATTATTTTAAAATAAAATCGGTAAATCCCTAAAGTCAACGCGTACTTCGAGGCGGCCGTACACGAGTTATGCTCTACGCTTACCGTAGCATTTTCAATTCACAGCCACTGATGAGCTGAGTAGTTCCTAAAAGTTGCAATTACCAACCCAAAAAACTTGCAAAATCATGAATCAGTGTTGCAAATTTATGTCCACCGAACGCCATGTTCTGCCCCAGGGCATCGCGTCCTTGTTTTTGCCCCGGGACACCCGATAATCCGGGGCCCGTTACAAATGCGCCGGGATTTTGTGACACTCTAGGGGCGATGTGATAAGTGTTTCCACTTAAATATATCTACAGTCGGCTTGCGCGATTGCGGACAGGTTAACTACAAGCGTTGTGCGATGCAAAGAAATATTTATAATTTTTTTTTCCGTTTAAAATGTATTATGTAAATGTATATTTAGAGAATATTGTTTCATTGTTACTGATTTCACCAATAATCGCGATGTTATGCGTATCACTTACTAATAACCCACCCTCGCTCGGCTTTGGAACTTATAATATATATAATTATAATATATAAATTTATATTAGTTTATATATATATATATTTATATATATATATATGGTTGAGAGTTGTTGAACGCTAGATGGCCGTTTACAACTTTTAAAATTCGCGACCCCTTAGGGATCCGTTATTCGAAGTTTACATGAGATTAAAATATTCTTGCACGAAATTCTCACTCCCTACAAAATCTTATCTTCGAGCGGGCTTAGTAATCTTGACACGGCATTACTTACTTTGCAATTTTGTCGTTTATTACGAAATCCCAGATTTGTCTTGTGTAGCGCCATCTTGCTTTTCATATCCTTTGGATATGTCAGAAAAAAATTCACCCTCTTTTTGTAATATGCTTTAATGATTATATTTTTATATTATTAATACATAATTAAAATATTTCACGATCTCAAGTTACAAATTTATCTACTCCTTACTTAACAACCGAATAATGTTAAAGTCAAAATCTTTCATTGATTCTCTTTTATAAAAATATATAATATAAAGGATATAAAGGTGGAGACGACGTTTTGCAAAGTATATCTGAAATTTCGTGACAAAATGCCACGAGACTACGAAATGGGTCTTATCGCAGCTAGCGTATACGTACCATATTATGACAAATAAATTTTATTATAAACATTAATCACACCCCCCGTGTTACGTACAAATACTGTACGCATAGTGAGTAATACAGAATACATACCGCAAACCATCTACTTTCACATACGGCGGAATAAATTGGGAGTTGTATTGTTGATAATCGGTAACGAAATTGCAGAACCCTAAGTCAACCGGCAATCAAATGAACACACAAAATTGTCATTAGTACTAAACAGCAATTCTGCCTCGTGCCTAAATGGTGAGTGATGAATATAGGTTTACAAAATGTTTGACTGTAATAAATATACCTAATGAGATTGAATTCGCGCTGGGTAAAATTCCACGCTCTAGATGTGTGTATGTATAGTACATTTTCTGTGACAGTATTCAGATCAAGGGTTTTTCCATAAGGTGATCTGTGGGTAAGTTGGATAGCAGTGATGGCTTAATGCTTGTAAATGTTAGGTACCAGCACGGGAAACGGGCGTCGTACAAATTACTTTCCACTTGCATCAGGAAAACATCGTAAGGAAACCTGAATATATGTTCTTCTGAATATCGTACTTTCCACTAATCCACAATTGGCCAGCGGCGTGGCCACTGTAGCATTTTCCCCGATCATTGTGATAGAACACCCTATCCCTGTAATTACGGTCTGTGATTAAATTATGATGGATGTGGAGGAACTTAGAAACCTTTGTCTTAAAAATTTCCTTCTTATTAGTATCGGTGAAAAAGAAGAAGATTTTCATAAAATCATAAATACATACATACATGAATGAAAATCATAAATGCACGTAAAAAATATTTGTCTTCTTTATAACAAGTTCTTAAATTGTTGATGTATTACAAGGATTTGACTAGATTTTTTTTAATTTCCTTACTACCCCCAAACCAATATTTGTTAGCTAACGGTCTTTAATCGAAATTTCACTTTACCCACCAGGAAATTCTAAGCAAATTGGGTGTTACAGTCGGATAGAAACGCCAGTGATCATTTGCATCAGCCGTAAAATAATTAATCCTAGTACAGGACTGTCAGACTAGTCATGTACTATGTCAGACTAGGACTGTTTGTTCTCGGGTCATGGGTGTTTGTGATGTGATAATTGTGTATGTCCATGCCACCCGCAACACAGGGAATCCTAGTGCGGGGGTGTGAGTGTGTAAACGTTTTTTAATCGTTTGTATTGTATACTAGCCAACTACCCTCGTTTCAATCCGAAAAACTAAGCCTTACGCTACGAAATAGTACCTACCTTATTTAAAATTAATTTTTTTATTTATTTATGGACGGTTGCAATGAAACAAACTTCATCTGTTAAGTGATGCTAACTGCAATACATTAGTGAAAACTAGAACAAAATCGATTCAGCCATTTCTGAGATTAACACGAACAAACGCACAGACAAAAAATCTACCAACTATTGTTTTGTGTTTTATTGAGTTAATGGAGGCCCCTGTTAATACTGTTTCTCATATACCGTTCATGTACAGAAAGCAATCAGTTAGAATGTATATATGTATAGATTAACAAAATCGATTAAGAATCGCAGAGGATAAACATATTTATTAAGATTGGAAGTACAATATTTACTAAGCGCTAACAAACTGAAATAAACCGTCACCGTAATACAATTTGAACCTTAACAGATATAAATGGCGCGTCGTGGATTCACTTAGACTTGGGTATTTTTTCCTGGGCTATTAACGCTGGCAATAATCACAATACGAGAACAAAGCAATCCTGTTAATCGAAACGCCGCCCGTTTGTTACCGTCGTACGTCCGGCAAATGGACAAATCAGATTATTTCACCCACTATGACTTTGTAGATAACATTTTTGTTTCCCCAAATTACAAGCGGCAGCGGGCTCGGATAGCGTTACTGAGCTTTGTCGGTCTCTTGACCGCGATAAATAAATTTGTAATGTAGTTGTAAAATTCTGTAAAATACTGTACAATTGCAATCGAACTACCAACATAGAACAGGGTTAATTTTAAAAGCCCAAATTGTTGCTAATTGTAAGAAAGGTTCACTGTTTGTCTTTATCTTATTATCTTCATATGTTTATTTCTACTTTTTCTTTACTTAAAAATAAGTAAAAAATATTTATTGAGTATTTATATAATATTATTGTTTGATTTACAATTATTTAACCACGTGGCTATCGATTTTATTCCTTTTATTTTGTTAATTTTTGCGTGTATACGAATTATTAAGCAATAAAAAAATTAGCGATATCTTGCCAAGTAATTTCAGCACTAAGTCTCTACATCCATATCGCCTTATTAAATTTGATAGGATATACATACTCTATCGACCTCCACGGAGGCGACTTACTTCATTAAACTTTTAACCTAAAACAACACTTAAATATGATCATAAGAGCAAGTGCTGAAATCAAGACGACAGAAGTTGTTATAAATAGCCTAGATTGAAATGAAACATACATATAAATATGTTGAATAGTTGTATTGTGAAAAAAATCAGGGATAACTTCATTGATGTACTCTTACGCTTCAAAGTAACAAATGAAATACAGTCGGATCATACTTAAACATATGCTATAGCAATATTGTCTATTTTAATTACATTTTTTTATAATAAACAAGTACCTAAACACTTCCTCCTGCGTGACAGTAGGCCAAACTGACAACGGAATTTTTATTTTTAACATCAAATTGTTTTTTTTAAATTAAACAAAAAAATACATCCACCTGCCAGAGTATACACGTTGCTCCAGTATATGTACTATAATTTAAATTATTAGGTTATGTACAAGTCGAGTCTGTGTTACAATAGGATATAGTTTTTTCTACGGGCGATCAGAAATGTTTTTTATGATGATCACCACATTTTAATGAAGTCTATGTGCGTTTATAGTCTACGTAATAATATGCATAATCATACGCACACCCATACAAGACATGCAAGCAGGAAAACACCGTAACGAATTATAGCACCAAATAATATTTAGGTACAACTGATTTCTAATAACATATTTGCCAATTAATGAAATTAAATTCCGCGAGTATTAGTAAACTAGTTGGACAAAAGTTGATCTGTAACCTACAAAAATATATTACAGTTATTATAACCTTCTACCTTGCACCTAAAATTAAGGCGAAGCTATAAATTAAGAGATCCCGCTAAGTCCCCATAGCTTCGCGCTCCCCGCGGCGCGCTCTGCCTATGGACGTCGGTACGCTTGAGTGGAAGGTATCTTGCCGAGATTATCCTTATACATTTTTCTTCCACCCCCGATGAGTGACTTAGTTTGATGTATTTTATGTCCACCTAATTGGGGGAACTAAAAGCGAGTTACTGTGATTCAGCGTTCTTATACCTATTATAGTGTGATCACGTTCTGTTGCAATAAACGCAGCAACAAGTTTTAACATCTTGATATACACTTTTGATAATGTTCACTGTTACATTTTGTTAATGATCTTCTAATCTAGCAAGGTATATTTTAAAGGATTTAATTGAATATTTCCTAGTTACTTATTGTTTAGGTACAAAACCTTATCGTACCCAAGTTGTATTATGATATTTAAAATACTTCGATTTGTACACAAACAACAATCCGAATGTTGTTTATATGGGTGCATATTATTTCTAAATTATACACTCGTAATAATATAATATTTTGTTTAAAGTTACATTAGATAACATTTTATACCATTCAAAACTCTGAAGAAAAATATGAGATGACTTTAGCTTACCTAGATTCACAATCTAGTATATAACATCTAGTATTTTTTAAAGCAAAATAATATTTATAATCAGGTATATGTAAATAAAAAATTAAGCATTTTCGAAGCATAAAACCCATTTGAGCATTACAATAGAAGCGTCTTCATTGTCTGAAGCCCAAGAGCTCGACGCTTTGCCAACAGAGTTGCTGTGGTATAAGTTATAAGAGACAGTGCGCTAATAGTTCTTACATAGTTTCTTAATAATACGTAAAGTTATAAAGTACAATTTAAATGTCATTTGATTACCTAAATTTTCTCCCAACATTAAAATAAATTGTGATGCTTAAGTAAGTTTTTTTATAATAAACTTTGCGTTTCTACACTTTTTCTAAATCTATATTTATGAATACTATATTTGATGTAAATTTATGCATTGCGGCATGTAAATACTTAGTTCGCTCAGTAAATGTTTAGGTAGAATCATAGTAAGTTTTGTCCAGTAAGAAAATTCATGGCGCCCAATGCAGCTACATAATTGTTCGCAGTATATACAGGTAGCCTAGTGAAACAGTATCCATTAGTAACGCCGTTGATCTTGTTCAATGGATTAGTGGCTTTCATCCCAAGTAATAACAATACTAAGGATGTTTTCGTCGTGATTCCGTCCAACAAAGTACCGATCAGACCTGTCAGCTGCTTTTCTAAGTTTTCCTTCGATGCTAACAACACATCGATTTAAATACTTACCGCTACTCCTTAGCGCTCTCGCTATAGCTCATGCTTTACTACCCAACCTGTGGTACTATCAAGGTCTAAATTGCAAATTTAATACAGCTATTTGCATCCGAAAGGGGCTATGTAAAGTCGTTTTTCTACTCAGTGATTTGTACTTCGTATCTACCGTTCCATCTAAATTTGATATGTGCTAAAAGTGTTTTGTTTAAGCTAATACTGTTCTTTGTCTCGGTGCCAGACTGAGTTTTTTACTGCTGCTATTTCAGATTAAGCGCTGGATAAATTTGCTGATGCCTCATCTTTGTTAGTTCAACTAAAATTGCGTTTTAGATTGAGTGGACTTTTCAGAGCCGTGTTTGGTTGGAAAACAACATTATTTTGTGATTCAAAAGCTATGTAAATACAATGAAGTACTACAAATATCACTACCACTAAATCTTATATCCTTTTAGATTGAAAAGCGATCCAATCAACCTTCAGTGCTACCTAATTTCCAATCTCGTGGTTCTCTCGGTGCTACTGGGTATCAGTGTTTTTGGAGACCACTTTAAGGAATAGATACCATTTGAAATCGTTAAATTATAAGCTTAGCCTTGGCGGAGATCTTTGATAAAAAGCTTGAAATTTGGTCGTTCTTTGACTTCTATGCACTTTAATGAATGTGAAAATTAAACTAACATTAATGCTAAATAGTAAGAAATAATCAAGAATGGTGACAGTTAAGGCTATATATCTCTCTCTGGGACGCCCTACCTGTAAATATTCGAAAAGCTTCAACTCTGTGGAAATTTAAAAAAATAATGATTAGTACCTAATACAACTCATAATCTGATTTACTTAATGTATATTATATGTGTCTGTATTCATTTCTTTATATAAGTATGTATATTTATATATGTATATGTAAATTTATTATTACCCATTTACTCTTTTAGCACATATCACAACCTCTTAACCATCGCCAAGGTTTGATCGGTAGAGAATGCATAAATCCGTCCATTGTAAACTAGTTTATAAGCTTACTATAAAGAGTAAATAAATATTTCCAGTATGGGCTGTCACATTACACAACTTTAAGAACGTGCGAATTTTAGGGAATACAACACGTACCATCAGTTGGCCCGTCTGTTCGTTTGTAGGCTATTAACATAAAAGAATCGAACAATAGAATAATAACAGAAATTTAGATCATAAGTCCTAAATCTAAAATACCGAGGTAAGACCACTATATATATGGCTTATGTCCACAAAACTGTCATGTTACGGCGATAGAGAAGACGATTAATGGTAGGTTTAGAAACATTTCGGGATATTGCTTTTAATTAATAATGATTGTAATGCTATGTTCTTAAATAATGTGTTGTATAAGGGCTTTTTACATACTAGACTAAACTCCGTTGCTCGTGATGCGTGTTACTAAACAAAGTAGGAGAGTAAAGCGTAATGTTTCTCGTGTTGGAGATTGGTGGACTTAAGTATATACATAGCGGTGGGGTCAAATACCTGGTAGACTTATCGCCCGACTTTCAGAAGCATCAGTGTATATTAAATGTAGTTCGTTGTATTCATTCAAAGAGATTTTCTCGAGGTCTTCTTGCTACGTCATCGTACCTACGCATGGGATCACCAAGAATCATGGAAAACTACTAACCTGTCTTCGCTTTATTTTGGAAAATCCTGCGGGTACAGATCCATTTCCCAGGATGAAAGGTATCGTAGATTATGACCGCTAATATAAGATACAACTATCGTATCATCTAAAATTGTTCAGTACGTTTAGTTTGATACGCGTACAGACAGACAGACAGGGATAGTCAAAAAATCCTTCATAGGCCTCTACATCGATAACAAAGTGTGCCTACGTTAAAATTTTCAAAAAATAATCGATGTTCCTGGCATATTCGGTTTGAAGAGCGTTGAGACGAAGCATCTATAAATAAAATTATAATTAGTTAGTGTCCCCGTCCGACTTAGA
>PDGT01000043.1:2614545-2655955 GCA_003671415.1 Megathymus violae
TATTAAATATATATATATATATATATATATATATATATATATATATAATTAATATTTTTTGCCTCGATTAATCATCATTAGGTTAACTGATATTTTATATAACCCATCATCTTACAACCACGTGTTCTCACTACATACCAATTTTCATTAAGATCTGTCAAGTCGTTTCTGTGTTATCTCGAGACATACACGAAAGTGTCAACAGATTTATACAGTAGTATAGACAAGTATCAAGTCAGTCATATCAGTTTTACAGAATATAATCTATTAAGTCGCTCTTTAACGAGACAACCTAAGATACTAATTTGAGATTGGTGGTCACAAATTTTAAAGACTGTAGCGGCGCCTTCGATCTTTCAGCTGTGAGTGACTCTCTGTAACGACTTACCGTCACGTGACCCGTCTCCTCATTTCCTAGCTGTTAATTCGCTTCAGAAAATGTACCTTACAACTAGCATCTGCATTGCTATAGGAGTGGGTTTTTCTTGTTCTGTAAATTAGAAATACATATATTAATTCATATCTATATTATTTATGGACAGATTGAAATCAAACGAACTTTAAATCTTAAGCGATGCTTACTACAATACATCAGCGAAAACCAAAACGAAATCGGTTAAGCCGTTTCTGACATTAGCGCGAACAAACGCGCGGATAAACGGTCAAAAATTCTAACAACCATTGTTTTGTATTCTATTGTGTTAATAAAGGCCCCTTATATTCGTTTTTTTCATATGTCCTTGATGAAGAGACAGCGATCACTCAGAATTTTATTATATGTATAGATAGATAGATACATGATAGATACACATGCCGCGCCTCTTGCCACATAACACCAAGTGAACTTCACGTTATATCATCAAAAACACTAACTACCCTACCGCAACTCTGTCCATACAGGAAATTATAGAGTAACTACCAGTTGTCAGAGAACGTTACACATTAGTTACAAACTTGACCCCATGATTGATTGAAATGTCAACCGATATTAATATAAAATTTCTGTGTCCAATACCCGCACCGGATGCGCTGGCGCCACGTTCCACGTTCAAACAAAACTTCATACCACACGACCACAGAGTAGGGTCAAACAAGGCTCCAAGCACGGTCACTTCATATTTATATTACACTAGCGGAGTCGGTAGTAATTATGTCTGTCGACTGAATAGTCCTGAGCTCGAAGGACATTTGTAGTATTGTTACAGATAAATGTTTGTGTTTTGATTGTTTATGATATTTGTAAATGTCCACGCCACCTGTAACATCGTAAAGAAAGAAATATCGTAAAGATGTCAGTGAGTGGATATTTGTTGAGTTGTAACACAATGTAATTTAATATTGAAACATAGTTATTATTAGTACGTAGATTAGGGTATGTATTGACGTATTTTTGTACACCGTTGAAGAATTATTTGCAATTCGGTATCATATAGTGTTGATAAGTAATTTTTTGCTGTCGTTAGAACTATTAATTACAATTAGGTTGCACCGGTAAACCAAAGTCAGTTCAGTGGTTTCCATACATAATGCCGGAATATGATATATATATATCATATATTTCAATACTTAAATAGAGAAACAACACTTTAAAATCTTATTGTTTTGACTTCTATTCAACAATGATTTACGTACTGACACGTCGCCGTTATAATTGATTTATTATAGTGTTTTTTTTTAAATCGTATTTATATTCATTTTCGTCTACAATAACTGTAAAGACGCCCTACTCTGTAGTACAACCGTGTACAACTGATTAAACAGCGTAATAACATTCGTAATTGTCCATCTGTATAAATTAAAAGCGATCCTTCAGTCGTGTCAATAAGGTTCACAATCGTATGATTTTTCGGTCGTTCACTCTGGAAATGAGCGCATTGTTTTTCTCTCGGATTGTTGATAATTGTTTCCTCACTGTCGAATAACGATAAGCGATTTTATAAAGTAATGATTATTCAAATTATTTGTAGACTCAAATACTGTATCACGAATACCCGTCACACAACGTCAAGAATATTCTGGTAAGGAGTTAGTAAACAAATGATTACTGATTCTGATTACTTTACAGGAGCTAATGTATAAATATATGTTTGTAATTAAAATAAGTAGGAAAATTGATGTGTTAAACGTAAAAATGGGTCCGATATGAAATTTATCAAACGCCTGATGAATAAATGAAAACTGAATATCATTTGTTGTAGTTGTAGTTGATGGTTTTTAAACGTAAAGCTTGGGTTTTTTTTAAACAACTTCTCAGTAGAATGTTAATAGTTTTGTGGGTGTTGGATATTGCTTTTAATATTCAATATTGCTTTCAATTATTGCTTGCGTTGCTTTCAATATTCACCTTGGTTACCATTTGCCTTCAGTTCTGATTACTATCATTAGATAGCAGTGGATAAATTATAACCGGAAGACATCGGGCGGTACAAAAATCTATGGCTGGTAAAATCTGGGATGATCGGCTCACAACAATCCGCACAGAAGAAGTCTGAGAACAACATTCTTGGTATCCTCAATCAGGAGTTCGAAGTCAGTAAAATATTCAATCGCGTTACGGTTGTCGCTCTGGGTCGACAACCAAGTAATTATCGTCTCGTATGCAGTATGAATGCACGTTTAATTGACTTTACAACAGCGGCCCTCAATTTGGTCCACGTGTTGGTGTTTGCTCGCGACTGCTTCTGGTTGCCGGATGCCTGCGTCGCGCTTCATTTAGTTACACGTTCACGGAATTGCGAAAACATCTTTTTTGCTTACGATTTCGCGTACAAAACACGTGGCTTTTATTACGCTGGAATTTTAAAATGAATTACCTTTTTACTATGACATTATACACGAAATTATACAACATAATTCAATTTCTATTTATGCAAAAGACGGGCAAGCAGGCATACTGTCTATGGTAAGTGGTCACCGTTGCCGTTCGACAAATATTAAATGGATTCAAAGGTCTCTGTTGCCTCCTCAGACACGACTCATTCTTTTATAGCTACTTTAATCATTCAGAGTAAATTAAATTTAATGAAAAGCTAGGTAATGATTGATTTAACCACTATTTAAACTTCTCTCAAAATCTGAATCATTGAAGAGGTTATATACCATCCAAGACCGCGTTAGCAGACTACAGCTTTGAAAATATTAATGACATATAGTTATTCCTAAAACTTGTACGTTTCCTCGCGAGGTTTTCTTTAATCGATTCAAGTGATAATTAATACATTTAAAGTAATTTTGATCATACGCACCTTTAGAATGAAAGTGACTTAACTCAAAATTCCTGAAATTACAGATTTTACTATAAATTTACTTAAAAAGCCTACTCTAAAATCCCATGGTGAAAAAGTGAGAATTACGCGAGAATTTACTCACCCGAATTACGAGTGAGAAAGGGAAAAAAGGAAAACCTCATACATCAGTCTCTTTCAATTTACTAAAGACCATACATTTTTGAAAACTTTCTTCATTTTCCATAATTGCAATTTTTGAGTTAAGTCCCTTTCATTCTAAGAGTGTGATATATGCTGATACCAGTGTCCGAATACTCCATGATTATTGTTCTGAAGTGCTTCTAAATTACTAAGGTTTGTGTGTACTTAGTATCGCTTCGAAAACAACATTTTTATGAAATTAGTATAAATTTACTTTGCAACAATCCGGAGCGAAACACGTGTTGGTGACGGTATGTATGTTGGTATATACTTTTATCATAATTGCATGTTTTCCTTCGTAGGAGGGAGGGAGGTTCTATGCGTATATAGAAGTATATACCATCATATATTGTGCTTCCGGATTGTTGCAAAGTAAATTAATAGTAGGTAATTTAATAACAATGAACTTCCGCAAAGTAACGCCTGATACTATCAACAATAACATTTTTAGTCATACCCATAGAGTTAATAATTAGGTACATCAAATTACTCCAAGATACCCAATGATAATATTCAAGTTAAAACACGTAATATTCGAGGTAAGATTATATACATATAGCGTATTGATTGTCCACTTGAAATAAATGTGTTTGCAGTTTGATTTTGACATTTGTAAATTCGTCGAAGTATAATTTTCGAAGTCATATAAGCGTATCCGTCACGGGCGTTCCTCTAACACCCCTCAATTAAGCTTCACCAGTGTAATAAATCCACAACTTTATTTACTACTAGCGGCCCTGTCCGACTTCGTTCGGGTCACACTTTTAATTATATGCACATGATTATTAAAGATTTAATATTGTTTGACTTCATTAGACATCATTAAGTTAACTAACGTTTTATATAGCCCATCGTCTGCGCTATCGCGTGTTTTCACTACATACCAATTTTCATTAATATCGGTCAAGCTGTTTTTGAGTTATCTCGAACATTCTCGAAAATCTCAACAGATTCATTTAATAGTATAGACTAGCAAATGCCGTCGCTTCGCTTCAGAAAATTTGCCTTAGGCTTAGAAAAAGCACCTGCATTGTTGAGAACTGGGTTATTCTCGTTCTGTTACTATGAGATACATGTATTACTTTGTAACTTTTTTTTTATTCATGGACGGATTGCAATGAAACGAAACTGTAAATATTAAGTGATGCTTACAGCAATACATTAGTGAAAAACCATAACGAAATCGGTTAAGCCGTTTCTGAAATTGGCGCGCACAAACGCAGACACAGATAAAAAATTCTAACAACATTTTTTTTGGGTTCTATTGCGTTAATGAAGGCCATTAATAATAGTTCATCTCATATATCCTTAATGTATAGAAAGCGATCAGTTAGAATTTTATTATTTGTATAAATTTACCGACTACTGCCATTGAATTAGAACTCGTATGTACGAGTATGTACCGCGTGTAAGCCCGTGTCACCGGATCACAGAAAAACCTAATATGGAACCATTAGACGAGGTTATAACTTGTAAAGAATAATTAATGAGAATGTATATTGTATTTAGAGTTGGCAAATTAAAAACGTATCATTGATGTCTTTGGTACTAACACGTGTATCAAATGCAATGGCCATTGACTTTTAGGTTGTTTGTCGTTCAAAATAAAAAAAATTGGATTACACATAAAATTTCAAGAAATTAAAGCATCAAATTTGAAACCAATCTACCATATTTGTTTACGCCGACTTCAGATTAACTTTTGAGCGAAAACCTTGGATTCCAACTCTCATCTGCAGCAATTTAAAAGCTGCGCAATCACAGCGAAAGCACGTTTAAGCTGGCCAATAAATAATAACTTGAGTATAACTTGAGAATAATAGTAGCTACCGTTAGAAAAGAGAAGCTAAATATTTTTCGTTCACTTTGCTTACCCCATGCGGATAATAATATGCATAATTTACGGTTTTCAGTAGACTCCATCAATTTAAAAATATCTCTCTTACAGCGCATAACACTATCCATTATATATTTCTGGAGCTATACGAAAGAATGATATACGACGGGAGCCAAGACTGCGCTCCCTGAAGTTGCGAATATTTATTTCCCATTCCACGAGACAGTGCCCCAGTCAAAGCGTTAAGATGTCATTTCGAAAGAAGGTTAAAAAAATGAAGAAAACAAAAATGAAGTGATATTGCGTTCAATTTTCAAATTTTGAAGTACTTTGAAGGAGTGTTTTGCTTGTTCAAAGCTTGTGCAAAGCGAGTTCATTTTCTTACCATGTCGCGCTAGAAATTAATGATTTCGCTGCAAAGGCTTTCCCTTGTTGGTAGCTTTTTGGTAGTAAAACCGTAGTTTGATGGTAGAGCCGGCTCTAATACGCTGTAATACGAATGTCTATGAGCGGCTGCAATATTTCCCATTTATTTGCCTTTTATCTATATATAAGTAGGCAAAAACAAAACGGATCAGTCTCTTTTGCTCCTGTGTTCATTAACTGATTCCTTCATTTTTCGTTTATGGGTGTTGACAAATTTGTGTTATCAATAAAAATTGTACACAGAAAGCTATTTAACTATTATTTTCAAATTCCGAGCACACGAAGGCTATCGTACCGCTCACACTGTACGAAATCAGTAGCAAGTCAGTTTATTATTCATCGCATTTCCATCTGCCGTAGACGTGACGTTTCCAGCTAATGATATTTCGTGCTGTCTCTCGCACCGTCAAAAGCCTGGCGTGCCTTCATTTTCTAACAACCTTTCACTTTTGTCGTAATACAGTAAAACAATATTATCCTTTACGATACCATTATTTGTGACAAATGCATTGTTATAGCTAAGTGCTTTATATTGTATCACATATTACAGAGTATTTTAAATATTTGGACACGACTGGTAATAATGTAAAATTAAAGGTTCTTTATTTTCAAATAACGTACTTTATAAATAATACATTTAAAGGGTTTAAGTCACTGAACGTTGGAAATATAACACAATGTCACTATTCTACTAGTGCACTATTTACTACACCGTTTCCATGGCTATGTTCATAAAATCCCACCACAACAACATTGGTCGAGGTTTCGAACCTCGTCATTGGTCGACGTGTTGGTTTGGTTTATTTAAACTTGGTCAAGTCAGTTTAGTACATCATTATAATTATTTGTAACAGTCGACAAACGATTATTTGGGTCATGTCTTGGTAAGGAATCACCGTCGCCCATGCTCATCTTTACCAAAAAGACAACACTGACCCTGTACAGGCCAGTGAGGCCTCAAAAACTATCTATTGATTGATTCTTCAAAGAAAAACGACATACATTTCCAAGTGTAGAAATTGCAAACCGCTTTTAGACCATCCTAGAGTTTGAATATCTGTTATTTTAAAAAGACTCGAGCTCTGAAAACCCAGGAGCCGAACAACATGATAAAGATGAAGAGAGATGCAGCTATGTTTTGAATAAACAAATACGGCGATGTTTTTTCTAATTCCATCGGGATATTTGTGTTCGTACATTCAACAACACTTTAAAAGTGCAACATTTTTAACATCTCAATACAAAGGGTTATCACGCTACGTTTTCAAAGGCGTTAAACACAAACAGTCCTTTCATCTCCGGGGAAATGTTCCTGTAAACAGACACACAAATGTGTTTCTTTTATAGTTACGTAACTGTAATATTGTAGTTTGCAGTTGGATGCTACGATTTTATAGAACAGCGAATAGAAGAATGACACACCTGATACGGAATACAGAATGATAGATGTATTGAGAAAATTATTAGCATGTAAAAGACAATTACAATAACTCTTTTCTAGTCAAAAATTTGGTTCAAGTGCCAGGAGCTCTACCGATCTTTGAGTAAAAGCCAATACTTTATGGATTACTTGGTGAGATAAGGCGTAGGAATAGTATCTAGAAAAGATATAGTATTGTTACGTGTCAGAATACGCAGGTTCGCGAAATGTCAAAATAGTTCCGCAGAGACTTTATGTCCACAGTCTTCTATTGTCGCAGTTGCACTTGTAGGTCGTAGGTTGATTTCACTTTGTAGGGAGAGAACTCTTCGCTTTTATATTCGGAAACCGAATGTCCCATTGGCGACCCTTCCCGCTATTTATATCGATTTTCGGATCTTCCAGACTTTTCTACGCCTTTCACGTAAAGTTAATAATAATATCCGGAAATCGATATAACAATAACGGGTCAGGTAAAGACGTATATGCCCTTTACCTAAGATATAAGAGCGAGAGTCGCCGGAAGTACTCGAGGTACATGTTATTACTAAATGGGTTTTTATATGGCCTCTATTGTTTTCGGTCGACCCTTCGAGAACCGTCGTAACATATGCAAAAGATAATTACAGTAAGTCTTGTTTTATCAAAAAACAATATGGTGCGTAAAAGGTTTCATTTATTCGTGAGACCAGGCCAACCTTTCATTACCGTATTGCGTCCTAAAATAACGCAAAAGGCAATGAAGTCTTTCTGAAAGTTGCCGGACTATATATCAGTCGGTTTAAACCCGACAATATCTCTGCTTATGTTACAGATGTTACAAAATTATTATTGTTGAACGATTGGTTGCCCAAGGAAAAGTTGAGAGCCCCAGAGTCCGATAAAATTAGAGATGCGATGAACATACCACTACACCAATGTACGAAAAAGGCAGCTCACCGGTAGGAATGCCTACGAATGGTCAAGCGTGCCACCACATCCCTGTAATGACGACCACGACCGCTCTGCCAAGAGCGTAACGGCTAAGAAGAAGATTGTTACAGTTCTTTACCTGCCTGGTTAGCTACCACTATCTGAGAATCAGGGAAGACGTATTTATAATTGTTTCGACTGCAGTGTCGAAGAGTCAGTAATAGCCAACCCCCTTCGCTCTTTCTTCCTTCTTGACCGCAACGCGTCACTGATGCGTGTGGTGCTACGAATATTAATTGACACCGGTAACCAGCTATTAGATGGCCTGTCTGCGTATTTGTTAGCTTTTGATATAAAATAAGAAAATGTTTTTGTTGTATATGCTATGTAAAATATAATAAGTTAGACAAACGTGTAGTTGTGATCGAGTTCAATATAATTTTAAAATATTTTTGAATCCCCGTATACTTTCTGTATATTTTCAATCTGTGATCTTTCGAACAAGTATTTATATGGCTCACAACAATTAATAGATTAGTCACAGTAACTGCAACTTAGAATCTTGGCTTTACAATCCGGAACATATGTATATAACAAAATTTTTACAAAACTGATTTTAATTCCCTGTATTAGGCCATCCTAAACAATTGTGCTTGTGTGTGACTGATCTACAGTGTACATGCATTTTGGCTTCTTTTAGGTAGAAAAATTTTTCAATATCTTTTGGAGGCCTAAAAATCAGGTTTGAAAGTTTTCTCACTCGAAAAAAATTTCGTCAGTTATTCAATTCTCGACAAAAGTGTACTCATACTTCGGCAAATCAATTATGGATTTTTTTATGATACCTACTTGAATTTTCTAACGGGAATCTATGATCGATAAATCACAGATGTTTATAACGTACCTTTAACAAAGTCTGTTTTAAGCACCTACTGTAGGTGTTTATAATGTAAATGAATACCCAAAGAAGAATATTTAAATGTTAATATCACGTCCTTAGCGTTCCGTAACCAAATGACAAAAATGGAACCAAATGAAAAAAAAGGAATATAATATTTCGTTTTTCAACCTCTGTATGTAGTTTGGTAAGTTACACCACGGCTACATTTTACTCAGAAATGTTGATATCTCTCAATGTTATTCTCATTACAATATGATAGCCCACTGATGGGTTCGGGTCTCGTCTAACGGTGACAGGGGTTAAAAGGTCATAGTACGTCATTCTGGTCAAGTAGATTGGCTGAATGGTTGAGAATATAGAGGAGAGTTTACTCTGTATAATCTAAAATAGTTTCTATATGAATTTAGAAGACCAATATTTCTTTCTCAGGCACTACGTATCATTCACATTTAAATAATAATAGACAAAATTCACCATGCCTGATTTATTTGATATCAACAATTTTTATTTACTTCAAAAGTTCAGAATATGCAATTCTAAAACCGTTTTGACTGTCCGTAGTCCGACACTCACTTGGCCGTAGTTTTTAACCGAGTACCTACATCGACTATTAATCTCTCATTATCAGTAGGTTTACACGCCATAGATAAGTCGTTGTCCCGGTACCCCATATTCGGCAGCGTAACCCATTGTTGATTCAACTTCCCCAATTAATTCACTAGGCTGTTTACCCTAATCGTGGTTTGGCGTGAGTGTGTAACACTCAGTTTGAAGTTATTTGTACTTTTCAAGAGATCAGATTACATGAAATTAATACTTTAGGAAGTTGGAATAGCGCACTTTGTATAAATAGTAATAATTATATGGGTCGCTTAGGGAATGTTGAGTCTACGAGCATGAAGCGTTTTGGATACGAGCACATTGTGGCTGCAATTGCGGCTAGTAGATGCTGATCAAAGCGGTTGTTGACTGATTGCTTGAGTCAGTCCTTGTACTGTAAGTGACAGGTTGAATTAACTAACTATGAACGCTGTCGGTAATCGATTGAATGGCCGCTTGTAACATTTTAATTTATTTATTAATAATCATATCATTACTAATTTAGAATACATACACCTAATATTAGTCTCACACTATAAAAAGAGAGCATGTGCGTTGTGAATAGCCACCTTACACCCAGTCCTCTCAAAGAAATAACGGTTTTTCGTTTACTTCTTTTTAATAAATCTGACGTAGAAAGTTTTTGTTTGTGTCAGTGAGTGAGCGCGCGCGTATGTGTGTGATTTTTTTTTATATTTTTAAGATGATATTAAGCCATTAATCACGGTTATTTGTGTCAGATAGATCATTGACCTATATCGGACGTGTTAGGCAGGTATAAGGACTTTTGGTGTTATAGTTGGCCCCTTAACTCTGCACTTTGTACTGAAGCGGCTTCTTACACTCCAAGCCTCCAAAATTGCAATGCACTTCAGTAGGGTTTTAATCTTAGAAATATAAAGTAGAGATGTTTTTTACATAAAATAAGTAAATGCTCGACAAATAAATGGTGATGAAGTCTATGATATTGAATGCAATGATATATAAAAGCCTCATTATCATACGTAGTAGGATGGATACTCGTCGTACATCAGGTTGTTCGATGAAGGGATGGAGTGGAGGAATTGTTTCGTACAATTCCTGCGCACACTCTCCAAAATGCACCTTATAGAAGACTGAAACGTTGGCAACCCTAAGCCTGTGCTTTGAAGTTTAGTTTTAACCAGATCTGGATCAAAATGCAATCAATCAAAGAAATATAAAGTAGATCTTGTAATATATTTGGTATTAATGACTAGTAAACTATGTGATAAACCAACCTCCCCTGATAATTATGGAACCTGCAGTGGACGTAGTAATAGAATTATTACTGTCTAAAAGTAAGGTCAAATAATCTTCTAAAATAAAATAAACATTATTATTGAATAATATAGGTTTTTAAATTATGAACATATCAATACTCAATATACTGACAACAGCGTCACTCCGACGCGCGACTCATCGTATCGCATCCAAAAACTATAGTCTCAAGGAAAAAAATAAGTATATTATCAAACAATTATCAAACAATTATCAAACAATTATCAAACAATTATCAAACAATTATCAATGACTCTCAGTCAATTTATTTTAAACATATATCTTCACAGATATTAAACATCTTAATTGCAACGGTAATCACCTATTTTGCATAGGTTAAAATATAGAAATCGTGAATACCCATTGCAGTTATAAAAAAAATACATACGCGCGAACATAGAACTGCCTTCTTTTTTGTAATCACTTAAAAACAATACTAGTTTAGGACGTTCTAAATGCAGAATCACTAGTGATGTACCAGTGTTTAAATTTTATTACAGTATTATATAAAGAGATGTCAAAAGATTAATATCTAGCAACAGTTGCCAAGCTGAAGGGGTGCTGTCATGATAAATTAACTTCAACCCCTTGAAATATAAATCGGATATTATACCTACGTAAGAAACATTTTTTGTTACTGTTTAGTATTTGATTTTTATATTTCGTGCATTTTGCTTTAAATTTTAATACCTATTTAAAACAAAAACTGATTAAGTACTATGTGTCCAAACAAATGATGAATCAAATATTTTCATTTAATTAATTATTTCTCTTTAATTAATATCAAACCAAAAAACTATTGCTGACTCTTTTGCGCTTAGATCTTTTAAGGCACAGTCATTCGTCTTCATAAGTACACTAGTATTAATGTCAAAAAGATCGTCAAGCTAGCCGCACGTGTTTTGCTGAAAACGGGCGACGCACCCCGGCTTCGTACGGGTACAATTAGCTTATCATAAATATACTATACTAATTTTAATTAACAAATAACTTACGAACAAAAAACCTTAATGTACCATGTATTTATAACGAACTAAAAAGTTTAAAATTTTTCTTCTTTTTTTTCACATTTTCAAGCATTGTCATCCACTTCTGAGCTGTGGTCCAAATTTTAAGTATCTAGCTCATCGGGAAGTAAGTTTAAAATCAATTACAAAATTAATCCCGGACATATACATATACAACAAAGCGAGTTAATTAAAAAAAAACATTTTAAAAGATGAGAAATGCATTTAGTAACGTCACATTCTTACTGAAGCAAACATAACCTATACTAGACTATTTTAAACAATTTTATACCTCTCATGACGGTCATACCAATATAAAAATTACTTTATATTCAAAGATAGTATTTTCGGTATTATATCCAACAAATTATGAGCATAATAGAAAGTATTTTATCAATAAAAAAAGGAAAATAAAGATTTCGGCGTAAGATTTCAGAATTTTAAGATATCATTAGTACAATTTAAACACAAGTTAAACGTCATTTAAGAATGAGCGTCGGCTGGTCTAATCACCTAAGCTCTAAACAAAGCAACATTTCAAAGTAAATACATAAACGACCATCAAGCGACGGTATCACCTGGTAACGTCTGTTTTATAAAATCATAAATCACGTCTAATGTTTGGGAATCACAGAGTAAACATTTGGAGGCCTATTAAAAAATTTACGATGAATATCGCGGTGGTGTTCCCAGGCTGATAAATTCTGAACTCTTTATGACGCCGTGGAAGTTTACGCTTTTCTGTACCTTGAGATATTCGGGTATTTTTATGTCTAAAGCCACCAAACGAGTGAACGGGCCACCTGATAGTGGGTAGCTATCCCCACCTAAAAATTTAATTCCACTATTGGACATAGATCGTCCTTAATTTAGCCTCTGTCACTTTGACGCGTCCCGAAGCTTCTGAATCTAGCAGATACACGCGGTTTTCTTCAGGTCATCAGTTCATCTGGTCAGGGACATTCTATGATCGATTTGGTAAGGCGTGGTCGACAATGAAGCGAATACTTGACTATAACCTGATGGTAAATGGCGATGCAGCATCGTAGGGTAAGGCATACTAAGAAACGGCCTACTATTCATGCTTCATTTGAATTCATCCGCAGTATAATCGTACTGGAACACGCAGGTAAGCTATTCCAGTTCTTAACCAGTGAGCAATACGAATAAAGAGGCAAAGTGCGTCTTTACGGAGGAGATATTTACGACGGACGATGGACGATGCTGGAACTTTCCCGGCCGAGAAGAAAATAGGAAAATTCGTAATTAGTTAACATATTTTTTACCGGAATCACGTTAAAACGATTGCTTCTACAAGAAAGTTAGTCAAGCAACTATAACATTAGACACGATTACCGACTGAACACGAGTTGAACGACTGAGTGTGGTTGCCTCTCCAATTCAGTGTTTGTACTGTCTATTTTTGTTATATTCAAAACAATTTTGCCAAACTAGTGTTATAATTTACGATACGTGTCACGAAGGATAATTTAATTAATTGCAATTGCAGTAGGGACTTCCCAAATAATAAGGCTTCATAGGTGAAATGTAACAGGTCTGTCATCTTTAAAGTAAGGCTTAAAGGAAGCTCGTGCTGTGTTCCTTTGAAAGAGAGCAATATGGAAAAATTCCACGTTGAAAAACCAAGCGTTTGCTGGATTCAAATCCAATGTTGGATATGATTTGAAAACCAGATTTATACCATGTAAATAAAAAATTCACTACATGTTAATGCCAACATATGTTGTAATATTTATAGCCGAATTTTATTTTAGGAAGATATTAGGTCACTTAACTAAAAGCATTCCAATGAAAACCAGATAATATAAACATTACATTTATTGCAAATTACTTAATAATACGCTGTATATGTAATGGGGCTTTAATTCCATTAGCAGTAGCTTTGGACTTTATTTAAATCAACAGCTGATAAACAAGCAGACGTGAAACCTAATTAATTGTAAGTGATCACCGCCGCTAATGCACGCTGGTAACACTATAGGTATTAGAGACGCGTTACCGGAAAAACTGCACCCACTTATTTATGGGTCTCCGATTAAATTCAAGGAGTGTGACAGATATATTTTTTTTTATATTAATAGTCGACAAACGAGCAGATGAGCCTCCTGATGGTAAGTGGTCACCGTCGCTCATGGACATCAGCAAGACCGAAGGTATAACTGATACGTTGTCGGCCAGGATTTGAGAAGAAGGTAAGAAAGTACTAGCTCTCAAGCCTCCAGCCGGAACTCCGCCGGAAGCCCTGACCCAAGCAGGAGGGTGGTAACTAGCTAGACATGCTTCACGGTAAGATACCAGTAATTATATTAATGACTTAAAAATAATACTGATAATATATTCCTTACGTGAAGCCCTACCACCAAGCAAGCTGACTTCTATCGTCTCTTATGGTACCCTATTCTGCTAGCACAGGACTGGGGGGAATATTCTAGGTTGCCCCAATACGGCCAAACCAAGCTAGCTAGATCATTGAAAAACCCTTCCAACACGCTGTGCTTTATGTATCACGGTACTTCGATGTCTCTAGCTTCGATATAGGGATCCATGTACAAACATTATTGGGATAGGAAAAGCGTTCCCGGCCAAGGTTAAAATGTATTTTTGCTTTTTAACTAACTGTGAGTGTCCAGCATCTAGGTGGGCTCTGCTGAGTTCGCACCATACTAGTTCAGTATACGTATTTCATTGCAACGCTTACTCATACTATTATGAAACTAGCAAACTATCCTCATTTCGCTTCGGAAAAACTACGCGTTACGCTAAGAAATAGTACCTACCTACATTATTTTAAATTAATTTATAACTTTTTTTTATTTATGGACGGATTGCAATGACACAAACCTTAAGTATTAAAAGTATTGCTTATTACAATACATTAGTGAAAATTAGAACAAAGTCGGTTAAGCCGTTTCTTAGATTAGCGCGAACAAACGCACATACAAACGGACAAAAATTCTATAAACTATTGTTTTGGTTTCTATTGCATAAAGGCCCCTTATTATGTTTTTTTCTCTTATATCGTTCATGTACAGAAAGTGATCAGTTAGAATTTTATTATATGCATAGATAAGTATAAAAGGGCAAATGTGTACAATAATATGTGTACTAGCGACATGTTTGATATTTCGATGCAATTCCATGAATTCAGGTCATAATTAACACATTTGACCCTATTCTATATAGCTCCCTTGTATGAAGTTCGTTTTGGTAAAAGCATTTGACATTTATACCTATTAAAAAGTCATGAAAATGCGTGCAGTATTTATTGAAGACTACATAGTACCTTACATAGTATAAACAAAATCGATATATATATATATATATATATTTACATATAATAATGTGATATATATATGTATATATCACATTAAAAACCAAAGCTTTCTGTCACATAATCAAGCTTTTCTACCGCGATCTGGCAGCGCATCCAAATGCATTGTGAGTTGGCCAATTTCCAGAATTGTATAGCGTCTCACAAATAATGGATAACATGTCTCTTACGATCGATACGAGTAACTCATGCCATTGGATAACTTGATTAGACCTGTTCGCAAACAGATATTTCGGAAATCGATTTAGGATATATAATGTCTGTTAATATAAGATTGTCTTTACAACCCATAATTGTCCCGAGGTCTGATCTCATCTCACAACGACAGTGTTTAAGACGATAGATCGTAACGCTGGCCAAATGCAGATTGATTTACAGATCTACAGACATTGACAGATTTTCCACTCCTTTGAGAACATTATGAAATGTACACACATAATTTGAAAAATTAGAGGTGTGTGCAGAATTGGTACTAAATTACTGCACTACTACTGCTTAGGCCGCTCCTACATTTCAATGTTAAGAATTTCATCTTTAACAACTAAATGTTATTATTACCCCGGCGCCCGATTTTTTTTTAGTATTGTCCGAAGAGACAAATATCCTGTAGTATTTATAGTCTACTATAATACTATATGTATTACAGACAATGAAAAGTGAAAGCGTATTGTGGTTGAGTTCGATGCGAGTAACTTTCTTCGTGTATTCAATAAAGAGTATTCATATCGTATCGTTTGTGACGGCGGTCGGATCAAACGACGCTTCAATAAAGAGTGATGACAGGGATATCAACAGGCGACTCGAATCACCCGCATTCGAAGCGATCAATTTACGATGGCCCAATTACCTTTCGTTCATTCTTATGACACACGACTGGACAATTTTATGAACAAACGTTGTGTTTGTTGTAATGGTATTTTGATACGAGATTATTATATGTATTTTATTATAAGTGTGTGTTTATTTTGTGGTTGTACGCACGTTTTGTGTGTATTGTTGTCGTTTATTATTTACTTTAATGAATATTATTTTTTACATCGTGGGTGCAGGTTACAAAATAAATTAGTATTAACTGAATAATAATGTATTTTTCAAAAATTATGCGACTATATTGTATATTGTAATTTCCATACACGTATCACTATCAATGTACGTAATCTTGACTCGATACAATGTTCTTAAATTGATTAGTTTTAATACTAAAGTTGGATGAACAGCTTATCCGTGAGTATCATCTGATTGTAATTATCGATGACGATAGACAATAATTAGAGGGGAATGCTATGGCTTCTCGATAAGACATAGGAATGCCAATTTGGTTAGGTATACCAACACGTAATAAGGCAAATTCCAGGTTATATCGAGACATATCAAAGCTTTATTTGAAGCTTATATTTCTTGTAATCTCTAAGTCAGTACAATCTATCCAACTGAATCAATTAATTGAATGTATGCCATTCGCTGGAAAAATGAGAAACAAGTAAATGTGTTTGTAATTTAAAATCAATCTCTTTACTTCTTCTTCTTTTTCTTCAAGTCAATGGCGTTAAGATGTTTTTTTCCCAAAAATGGGCCACGGCTACAGCGCTGTCAGTAGCTTTCTATAGGTCATCCATGGTGCAAGTGGATGGGCACATCGGGCAGGGAAGCAAGTGGGACATGGTNGGGGGGGGGGGGAAGCCCCACATTCGCAGCTTATCTGCGACTCATTTAAACCAGATCTTTTTTACACCGGCCAACTTGGACTCGTAAACGGTTAAGAGATTTCCAAGTAGGCTATAGCAGATCGTGCCCTGGTGGAAGACCCTCCGCTGGGGCAAGGATATCCGGCGATTTGTGGTTATGTAAAGAATGTCGAGGATCTTTCTCCTGGCGAAGTTTTTCAGTGGAGCAAGCCACCTCTCGCCGCACCCCGGGTGGAGTTATTCCTGCTAGCGGGTAAAGCAAGAGTGTGCCTTAAACTTTAGTACCTTATCCAATGTGATACCAAGGTAGCGGGGATTATTACAATGTGCGATATTGTCGCCTCGCCATGATATGTCAAGAGTACGTTTCGCTTCCCGGTTTTTAGGTGAAAGGCGCATGACCGCGTTTTTAATGGATTTGGCCTTAGGACATTTGCATCATAGTATTCATCAAGCGCCTTCAATGCTGTTTTCAGCGATGCCTCTGCTTCTTTAAAGTTAGGCGCCTGGGCAGCTAATGCAAGATCATCTGCATAATCTGATCTCTTCACTCAAACAAGTATTTATAAATACTCTAAGGAATGTCAGCATGTTTCTGTTGCTTTTAAAAGATATTTTTAAATGAACAAAAAAAAGGCGAAGGAAACCCTTGTGTACATTCCTTAAAAACAATATGTAGTCTAGTAAATATTCTTTGTAAATCTAACATGAGCTGGACTGGCTGCGGCGTTGTTTATTTCTAAGCGTTTTTATCAATGATAATATCCTTTACCGAAACAAATATGACATGAAGTTGGTCAGAGAGAAGAACACCAATACCATCACAAACAAAAAGCGGACACAAATGTTCATGTACCTAGTAAATAAATGTGTGTAAAATACATGCCTGCCCTAAGCGAGAATTGACCACACACTTCGATTGATATGCAGTTCGCACAATCACTACAGACCAAGCTATTTTATTATATTTTTCAGCAAATATAAAAAAAGAGTCACCAAAGCAACCGAGATTAGAGTCAAACTGTAAATGAGCATAGTAATATTACAGTTTTAGCTAGTCATTTCGATACTGTTTAAAAAATCCTGTTTATATATCTTACAATATTACGAATACATAATGAAAGCTAGCAAAAGTCAAATGTTGATAATAGTATTTAATATCGTTAGATATTTTTAAAATAATACAGTTATCGTGAATGTTGTCTTTATATCTTTAATGAGTACAAATTACGTCTGTCTTCAATGGAGTTTTAATCAATATGTTCAAACGAAATTTTGTACATCCAGGAAGCGGACCGATAACAATTTGGAAGTAAATTAGAAACGTCGCGAAGGCTTCTCAGTAATTATAAAAAAAGCGGCTTCCGGCTAATGGACTAATCAAGAGGCGGCTGTGTTAATTGGATGTAATTGTTTCTGAAGAATAAATTGACGACTTTGAAATTACGACATTTCTCCATAATTTCGGGCCTTTTTGACTTCGGAGATAAAATTTTAAGTAAATAATATTGAAATATTTCTTTTTTAAATTTAGTTTCATAAATATTGAGTTTTAATAGAAGTGCACGAGTATGATTATATGTGAACGTATTTTTTGGTATCCGTCGTTTATTATCGCATCCTGAGTGGATTGTGATTCGATATTCTGTAGCAAAATTTACTTGTTGATTTCCTAAAAACATGACTTTAATCACTCGAGTAATTCTTTTAAATGTAGATCCATAGAAGAGGTGTTGAAATCCAAAGTAAATTTTATTCGGTTGGAAATATTTACGGCTCAGTTCTCCCACATTACTTTTTTGATAATACGGTAAACCTAATAATACGTAATAATAATACTCGTATAACCGTATTAATAAACACAAATAAGCCAGTAAAAATCATATAATCACTCAATCAAGACACACCAATGACGACGTATACAAAGATATAAATTTATTGAGCAAAAAAAAGACAGCAAATTTATTGCTCAATAAAAATATAGTTGTGTCTACATCATAATAAACCCGATAGCCTGACTTATTTTCGCAAGGATCTTCCCATGAGAATACCATTACGAAATTAGGTATCGAATTATGACACAATCTCCATGGGAGCGCCGGGTGTTTTCTATCAGACGGTATTAACGATAACTGGAGAATTTTAGAAGGAAGATGTTCCAAATAGGAGTTATGTCTTGCCTTTTACAGCGAGCAGGCGTAGGGAGCGAAGTTACACTCATTGTTTATGTGTAAATGCCTGTTTAGTGTATGTAGATTTAGGGTTGCCAGCTATGCAACAATACGTTTCTTAAAAATTCCATGAAATACAGCGGATTAATATTGGTTATTCCAGGAAACTCGAGGCAAATCTTATAATCATGCAGCGATCCATAAATTTTTAACAGATCATAATAACCATATCCTTGGGGTAAAGAAACCTGATTTGAGAATTATCCATATTACACTCCAAGATGTATGAAGCCTCCGAACTTGGACAGAATGGTGGAATATAGCCTTAACCACAAAAATTGTAAGAGAAGGTTCAACCTTAACAGTAGAGCTACGGTTTGTGATGAAGAATACCAAAGAAATAATTTATTTTAATAAACTTTTTACTACATGCATATGACTGTATATGTATGTATACGTTACATATACCAAAATAACATTTTTTACAATTTTTGTCTCTGTCTGTCTGTCTGTCTGTTTGTTTGTTCCGGCAAATCTCTGAAACGGCTGGACCGATTTTGACGGGACTTTCTCTGGCAGGTAGCTGCTGTAATAAGGAGTACCTTAGGCTACTTTTATTTCTACTAAATAACTTTTTTGTTAAATTCCACGAGGACGAAGTCGCGGGTACAGCTAGTATTACATATAATTTTATTGCAATTAACACTTATTTTTATTTAGAAGTTTAAAACACCAAAATAAAATTATTGATTTTAAGTAATTGAACAATGACTTTGGCAGAGATTTAAAAACGTTTCTAAATCACTAAGATAATACACACAACGCATTATTAGTAGTGTGATACAAATAGCAGAAAGAATTAGTAATCTCTAAATTTACTTTTATATACTTCGATTCTTTTTCTTCGATTCGTGCTGCCCTCTATGTCATTCGGGTGAAATAAAAGATACAAGTCAATACAACAGCTAGAATAAATTAACATTAAATATTAGGGTGAGCTTATTTGGAAACGATTAATTTTTTACGTAACAAAATATATCGGCAAGTATGCAAAATTGAAAATAATTTAATACTTTTATAATTGGCAACACATCTGTGACGTCCTTAACACGAACATCCAGCAGAGGCAGTGACCACTCGCCATCATGCGGCTCGTCTAACGCCATAAATATAAAAACCTGACCAAAGCAAGTTTTCCAAATGCTACAGTGAAATAAAACACATTTTTACACTCCAGCTGTTGAAGTGACTGGTAAGACATCGAAGTCAGTCCATACATTTTATTGGTCGTGTAAACGGCAAACCGACGTGTTCCTAGTACAGTTAAACATTAACAATTCAAACACTTTCGTCGGCAATAAATTAAGTCGCACCGCACACAGTCGGTGGGTAATCTCAAAATGGCGGCGTACGTAATACTTCAGCGGTGCATTGTGTCAAGGATAAAGCTGTTAGCGATTTATGATATTATTTATAACAACTCTAATAATCAAGGGATATTATCTTAGTTGTTAAGTGGCAAATGGCAGTCCGTAAAGAATCTCCAAGCTTTCTATTCAGTGATTTAACAAGTCGGAGACTTTTAATCTTCTAACCATACTGTCCATTAACATCATAGTCGTAACAATTTATAGTTGCCCCAACAATCTTGAGTTTCCACTTAGTATGAGAAGGAGAAGATTCTAGTTTGCCAGGCCGAGAGATCGCGGCTTCTTATCATTAGATTAGATTAGTTTGAATAGTTAGATTAATATTAATTCAATGACCAAATGCGAGTTGGATTCCAACTGGTCGGGCGTTTGTGATGTCATGACACCTGCAACACAAATAATTGTAGGAGGACTGTGAGTTTTCGAACGTTTATTTATTATTTATCTATACGCAAGACGCTCTTCTTAATCGCTTCAGTGTACCCCCAGTACCATACCCTTGTTTCCCTCGACTTCCTGTACGCAAGTTCCGGGAGACTCAGTACTCTGTTTGACGTGTGCTGCCTTTTATGTTGTACTAAATCTATGTATCTTTATAATAACCATATTGACCCACGGCTGAACCTATGAGCAATGTGTTATAGACCAACGCTACATCCAAATTAAATATACTTTAAATTTTTGTGTTGCTCCGAGCAGGGCGCTCTCTTAAGTGGTGAAGCGCTTAAAAAATCCAATTATTCTCGATTATCTCATCTACTCTGATTTGCGTCCGAATTGCTTAACTCAAATGATCGCTTGAGACGCCAGCAACAGCATTTTAAGCGCTTCATAATAATACCATCGGGAGTTCATTAGGTCGTGGTACACTGAGGAAATAGTGCAGAGATTTCTGATAATAATGTTAATGTCACATATGTGATTAATCGTAGCGAAAATGGTTCATTTAAGTGTCGGCAAAATTTGTGCTTCATCACGTAAGTAGCCACATGACATAGTTATATGTCAGAACATTATGGATTACGACCTTTGAATTTTTATATGGACATTTGAATTTTTATATGAAGTATGGAGCAAAAATAAAACACGTCGCGGATCTCATTTAGAGTCGCCCGGTGTTATGTTCTGTACCTTTAATATATCCATGATTATTTTCCGTCCCATCTTGAAATTGAAAGACCAGATTTTAGGACTTTCATTAAAGTAAGGATGGCGGCGTTTTTCTTTTTTTCAATTGGTTCCCTGTTAAATAACTCCCAAAATTAGAATCAGCTTATTTACGGCCGCCATCCGTCATTGGGTCACCAAACACCGCATGTGTTCCGAATTTACACTTTACTTGAAATTATGTGTGAATAAGGCAAATATGTTAGATAACCTATAAAATATGTTTCTTTTCACCGGGTGACTTGCTAATGTACAGTGAACATAAAAACATCATATTTAAGTATTCTTGTGAATAAATAATACTGGAGATTAGGTTCCTTATTGATCAGTTAAAATCTAGTTCTCACATATTTATACGATGCGTGGATTATTACAAAACGCTAATTACAATATAACATCCTTTGACATGAGGAAAGACTCTAATACTTTTATAAATTTTAACCAAAATTTTTCCCATTACAGGGTTCATTTCTTCTTTTAAAATGAAATACATTATGAGTTTATGGGTTAGATTTACCACGTTGCCAACATTGACGAACATTTGAAAATATTGTACAGAACATCCAGATGTACAGTTATCTTCTGCCAAAGCAACTGATAGTAAGTGTCGAAAAAAACTATCATACATATCCTAGTTAAGGTCCAGTACCGACGAAATATTGTACATTATTTATATCGTTAAGATGTTAATTGTTATTTTGTGTGCAATAAATTATATTCAAATTCATGTTCCAATCAATTTTTTCACATATCGCTGTTACAGCTATGCACGTTTTAGCTTTTATACAAATAATTTGAAAAGGTGATTATTACACAGTTGAAGAATGGGCAGCGGAAACTCCTCGGTACACCTTAAAAATATTTACCTGAATGGGTCTGGCTTCAGGGTTACATGTGGCTATTCCATTCGCTTTGTCGTTTACATATTTCTATAACTGTAACACCCCTAAGCAACCACGACCCAATGCGCCTCTTAAACATATTTCCGAAACTCTTTATCTATGAAAAATTGCCAATCGCAGTCCTGATCCTGAAAGTTCCAAGCTGGCCTGTAAATCATCACCCTAAAGCTGCATCCATTTGCAAAATGGCCGGCCGCCTATTAAATGTCGATTTTTCACATTCAACCACGTCCCCTTCTTGAGGAAACGGTTGATTTCCCCGTTCGGTAGGGGTGAAATGCCCGAGATTTTTGAGCTCAACGAGTTAACTTAACATTTTTAAATTTATCTACAAAAACATTACCTATTATAATCAATTAATGAATTTGTAACGTGTGAGTTTCTAAATAAAATATATTTTGTTTGTATTCAATGTATGTTTTTTCGCAAAGTTGGTCAATCATGTAAGGCAAGAAACAGCCAAAGAATATTGCAAATTAAATTAAATAAAAAATATCTAAATCTAAATCTCTCAAGATTAATCTGCAATATTCTTTACAATCAAGCAAAACTGCCGAATAAACATTCGGCTGCTATGGACACAAAGTAGCGAGAAGATGGTCCACATGATAATAAATGGTCATCGTCGTCCATAGACTTTAGTAACAACAAAAACATCACCAACGTGTTGCCGATCGAAAAGGAAACAGATCAAAAAGGAACCTGCATTATTACTGCCATTATCGACACTGCGACCGAAGCCGTATGAAGTATATAACTAGCTAGCCAGTCGAGTAAAACACCCTGCCACCATGCGAATACCTTCAGAACTATACCGGGTGGTACAGAGCTCAGCGGGATCCAATAGGAGAGACTGATCGCCGTCGCCTCGTCCGTTATTGAACAGCGTGCACCGCTGGTAGAAGAAGTCAAGTTGGACTCAAGGCTGGATTTATCCTGTTACACCCTTACAGCCCTTAATGACTTAAAATACATCGATAAGTATTTATAAGCTACGAAGTCCTTCATAATCAACAAGGCTACAGCATTAATAGAATTATTAACTCATATCGAAACAAAAATCTAAGAGAACCTTTAGTCTAGCCTAGTTCCTCCAGTGTGAGACTGTTCCAGGACAAAGAAGCTGCTACAGTAACATAAATTCGCAAAATTCATTCGTAACTCCGTTTGATATTCGTCTAATATTTCTCCCCTACCTGCGGGTCCCGAAGCGCACGCTTGACAGTGTTAATTATTAACCGGATCGATGGCCCAGCCCTACCCATATCTGTCTTTGTTCGCAAACAGTTTGGACACGCCTAATGTTGTTTAATATTTAAAGGTGCTCCATGTCACTCACTGTTAGGAAAGAGTTAGAAGGGATCGAAGTTTCTGCGTTGCTTTGTAGGTACGGATTCAAAAAGTTTTCCATTAAAAATTCACTAGGCAAAAGTTGTATGTCAATATTGATAAGGTTGGGAAATGTTCATAATTTACTTGACTCAACTAAAGAGGGTTTATTTAAACTATCGAAGGAAGTTTACTTGCTAATGAAGTATACTTGTTTACTTGCAATGCGAAGTTTGCAACTTTCTATTGGTAGAAAGGATTTTTAATTTACAAATACTGTACATCAGACAAGACAGTTTGTTATCACACTGAAAGGTACGTATGTATACACACGTATGTAAATATAAACATTTATTCATTATCTATCTGTATGTTTCGTTTGTGGGAGGGAAGTGCTACGCGCGTCTAAAGGTCTATACCCATTATACGTAATGCTGCGGATTGTTGCAATGTAGATTAATAGTAATTTAGTTTTACTTTGCTTTTTGAAAATGTCCTTTAACAAGAAAGTGAAAACGAAAGAGAGAAACTAAAAGTACGACACATAATAATCATAATGTACTCTATAAATTCTCTTCCCTGCTTCCTCTAGGTAAGTGAAACCCACTTCATGTGACACTCCTATTAACAATAAAAGTGGTCGTAAATAAATAGAATCGCTTGAAACGTTTTTTCCTACTAACAAGTTTAAGGAATCATCCTGGTGGACCGTAAATCTTAGTAATGTGGGGCTTGTTTGGTTTTCTGATCTCCGTTTTAGGAACAAGTGATCTCACGTGATGGTGCCCGTTACGTTCTACCGGAATTTTACTTCTGTATACATATTGAATTAAACCTTTCTTCATTAAGATAAAGTTAGTTTTTCTATTCATTAAGGTTGTGTATATCTGATAAAAATAGTATAAAGGCTGTTCACGATCATTCATAAGTCGGTCTATGTGTGCATTTTTCATACTCATTTATTTCCGATTTGAACTATTTTTTTAACGTGGTTACGTAAAATCGGGAATCGGGTAATAGTTAATGACGATAGATCCACCACAACTCACTTCTAGCAATATGCAAAATTTGTCATTACTAAGAATCAATATAATGCAATATGTGGTACTGAACGGAAACTTTTTAAATGTAATTGAAACTTTTGAGGTTCAATTTCGGGTGGTTTAATGAATTTAATAATAGAATTTAAAATTTTCACTTACGACACATACAGAATGAAAGGGCTCGTTTTGAAGAATACTAATGACTCACTGGATTTCTCAGTCATACTCGTATAATCGGTAAGTATTTAAGAGGTTGGGTTTTATAAAGTTGATCACTGACAACGTAAGGGTTAGTTGCCAGCCTGTCCTCCAACAAGACGAATACAACCAAATCGAAGGTTAGTGCTTTTTCTACTGATAAAATAAAATCATAATTGTTAGACATACAAGAAAATAGGTCATGTTATAGTAAGTGATCATCACAGTATGACCATAACAACATCTGTTTCGCGCGTGTTGTTAGCTGATGCGTATAAAACGACCCAAACTTCTGAAACAGTACTCACTTATTTCTAGCTCCTCGACTGTAACCGAAGCAACTTGAAACATTTCACGGTTGATTCTATAAGTAGGATCATAGATCGCCAGGTAAGTAAACACCTTATCGCTTAGCAGCGGATTAAAATAGTCGATAAAGCTCTAACCTCCAACAAAGAAATCAAGATCAGTATAACTAATGTTAGTATCTATTATCTACCATCTCGTACAAATGTATAAGTCTATTTTAAAACACCGCGACATCACCAGTGGGCCTCGAACGTCACGGTAGTGTCACTCGGTCGTCACATTATACATAGATTCCTCTCGGTTTATGTTGCTCGTGCTAATTGTGGGGGAGTAGCAACGGTCCATTGATGGTGTCACCCGGTAATGGCTTTTAAGAAACGTAATAAATTATTCCGCGCGCCGCCGCCAGGTGACGCGGGGATTCGTTGGTGTATGCCCCTATTGACAAGGTAAGGCGATTGAGCGAAATTAAACTTAAAAGCGCAACAAAATATTCACTGATCACACTTATAGTTAATTCCGGAGGGAGATTATTATATTACTATAATTATTAATTATTTTAAATGTTTTTAATATTCTCTCTTACTTCCATTTTATATAAAGAAGTTTAGTAACCAAAATTTTAGACTGGTCAAATTGTAACAAAAAAATTGTGAAGTAACTGCCTCCCAGTCCACAGCTCACGCTTTTCTGGAAGTCAGGGATTTTCTTTAAATGTGTACATTTCTGTTTATATGGTCAATAAAGCTTTATTATTATTATTATTTATTATTGTTTAGTTTAAACATAATTAGTTAGTTATTTTTAATAGAAAATTTACTAATAATAAATTGTTACAATACACAAAAAACAGAGAAAACAAAACACAATAACACTACACCCTAAGTATATGCTAAACTAAACCTAAATACAACATGAAATGTCCGTGCTGCAGCGTAACGAGCTACGAATGGGCCCAGCCTCAGCTTAAGCCGCGCGTGAGCACAGCACTGATATTTCAGTCTCGGCCCTGCCTTCCGTGACGGAAGCCCGGTCAGTCATTTTCGGTTAAATTATTTTTCTTAATAAAATTAATTCTTTTTTAATAATTTTTAATTTATTCCTAATTTACTGACTGTCAAGTATTCGGAATAAGTGGGTACATGAATAAAACGTTTGTTTAGTTTATGAGAGTAAAAAGTATAAAGAAAGAAATGAATTAAAAGGACATATTGGAGGACATATTAGACGCGACACGTGTTTTACCTACAGACAGGCCACAGGGCTAATGGGTTTACATATATTCGCCGCCATACCTGCCGGTCAGAAACACAGTGGTAAGTAGTTCAAGTGCAGTATTATTATTGATAATATTTACTAGGTTTAAAATAATTTATAACAAATCAATAACAATTATATTTTAATAAAAATTCTACAAAACATTTCAATTATTAATAAACAACGGCTAGAGACTTGCTTTTTGCTATTCAAGAAGGAATAATTTATACCTAGATCTGAATGTGTTTATTGTTTTCAGACTGCGAAGAGGAGGTGGCAGATTATTCCATATCTTCGTGGCACTGTACTTAAAACTGGTTCTGAACGCAACTGTGCAGCTGGTAGAATACCGCAGCATGCAGAAGGCCCTCAGACGGAGACTGCGGGACTCTGCCCAGGTCAACTTATTATATAAATAAGATGGCTCTTGGTTTTTAACAATCCCAAACAATAGCGTGGCGAAGTGGAGCCGCCTGCGGAGATCCATTTTAAGCATATTCGCATTTTTGAGGAATGGAGTGACATGCGCGCGCGGTGGCACATTGAAGCAAAAACGTGCACAGGCGTTCTGCACACGTTGTATTACTTTTTTGGTGCGTGTTAGCAGACGTGGGCCTATAAGTGTGTCGGCGTAGTTAAACTTTGATAAAATTAGCGCTTCACAAAGGTTAATACGTAAAGTAGGTGTTAAGTAGTTTCTTATCCGATATATTACCTTTAATCTGTAGAAGCAGTTCCGCGCAATTTCAGAAATGTGTTTTTCAAACCGAAGGTTCTCGTCCATAAGTACGCCCAAGTTCCTAGTCTCCGAAACTCTCGTGATTGGCTCGGTGTTAATTGACAAGACAGGATTAGTTTCACTAATTTTAGAAATGTGATTGGGCGAACCAAAGATCATGAACTTGGATTTTTTGGGATTCAGAGCCAATGCGTTACGTTTAGCCCACAGAGAAACGCGATCTAGATCAGAGTTCACTTGTCAACCGCCATGACAACATCAGAAGGTTTGCATGATATGTAAATCTGCAGATCATCTGCGTACATGTGGTGATCATCAGCAATGATATCATCGTAGTATCAACTTTGAGTCTGATCTGTAGTTATAGAAATACGCCACAGATTAAGTAAATTATGTAAAACCTCATGATATTATAACGTAGCCGTAAATCATCCTCGTACTTCACGTATTGTTCCGATAATAGTTAACAGCGCAAGTTTTTTTTTTAAATTTTATGTGTCAATTAAATGAATCACAATGTTATTACGACATGTTATTGTGAGACATATCTATGAATTCTAAAACATTAATTCATTCGTTAAAAAGGTTTCATCTTATATTAAACGTTGTAGTCGAGTTTTTGACACATACTAATTTGATGTCGCGAAATTAATCATATTTAAATATATAAAATTTTTAGGAATGTCTCTGAAATTACAGAAATTTCGGCAGGATAGCTAATTTGATAGGGAAAACTACTGCGTCTAATAATGTTTGTTAAGAACGATCCTGTAATTCCTAAAAGTTTAGACCGATTGATGCTGCACAAACACAACTTTTTTTTTCTCGGTACCGCAGTTCATAGTTAGGGCAAGATTCGACAGATAGCATTGGTAATATATTAACAAATTATATGTTTATCAACCGAAATGATTCATATTTAATATATTATGAATTTAGCCGTATTGGGGCGACTTAGAATACTCCCCCAATCCCATGCTGCCAGAACAGGGTGTCGTAAGAGGCGACAGAAGCCAGCTTATTTTTATGGATTATAATTATCAGTATTATTGTTAAGTCATTAATATTATTACTGGTATCTTTCCGTGAAGCCTACCTGGCTAGCTACCACCCTCCTGCTTGAGTCAGCCGCTAAGCGACACGTGGCGATGCGGCCGGGGGCTTGAGAGTCAGTACTTGCTTTCTAACCTTCTTCTCATTTCCTGGCCGACAACGCATCAGTGATACCTTTGGTGTTGCTGATGTCCATGGGCGACGGTGACCACTTACCATCAGGTGGCTCGTCTGCTCGTTTGTCGGCTATTAACATTTAAAAAAAATGAAAACTTTCAGTTTCCCTCTAAACGTCACAGTAAGCTTGAGTGAATGATTTTACCCTGCAATCAGCTACCATTAGATCACTTGGACGGACCGATCGTGACGCGATTCAGATTTAATTTCTAACCGAGACATAAACTCCATCCCAAGCAAAAGAAAACCAACCATAACTACGCTTCCACCATATCCCTAATCAACTCCCTAATATGTTATGGTTATGTATATTGTCTGTATTTTATTCACAAGATAGCACTGTTAGTCGAGCGCCGTCAACTTTAAAATGTCAATAGTTTTCAAAACGCTCCATAACTTACCTCGGACCAGACCTCATAGTCAGACGCGCGACGTGCTCTCTTATCGTTCCCGGAATTCGTCTTTTACGAAGTATTTTACAAAAAAGATATCTCTTAGGGCGACTCTGTTTACTTTAATCATTGTGAGCGATTTAGTGTGCTTACTCCGTACCGACTCGTTCTGATTTTTTAAGGGAAAATGTTTCATGACTTCAAAGAATCTTAAGTTATTTCAATTTATTCAGACAAGTTTGTACGGTTGGAATAGTATTATAGTTGTTATTGGCATATAAAAACATTTTTACGTCATACATTAATTGTAATTAGCCTTATAGTTTTAGCTTCTTATTTAGCCGGCTTCGAAATAAATGCGTACCAGTTACTGAATTTGCTTCGCTTCAGAATAATTATATATAAAAAAGAGCATTATAAACAGTTATTATTTATTTTAATTATATATTTGATGAATATTAATATTATGTTTGTAATATTTTATTAAATAGAGATCGAGTTTGGAAGTTTGAAAAAATGTTTCATATAGAAATTCGACCCTCTTAAAGTTGTATTGTTAGTACCTATATATTGGAGATTAATGTTGCTTCGCTTCGGTAAAGAAAAACATTGCAAGAAGACCTGGGTATTATAAAATGGCTTTACCATTAATCGTGGGCGCCTTTTATTGAACTTTGAAAAAAAGCTGCTTCACATACAGGCAGCACGGCCGATTTAATTAAAATTAAAAGAAGACTCGACCTACAGTCCACAACTTATTATGAGTTGTGTGAGAGTGGCTTGTTGTATCGTGTCGTGTCGTGGAACATAATACGACACCACACGTCTCGACGCAACACAATACAAATACACAATAAAACTACACACGGCACAGAACATATAAAAGCAAGATAAGTACAATTCCAGTTAACATCACATATTGCTAACTTACGTAGAATCATGACACTAACAATCGCATATACCAGACGCAGTTGTATAGAAGCGACTTGTCGCATTGTATCTAGTGCAGTATCGATTGAGAGCAACGAAACATATTGCCTCCAACGGGTGCTTATCTGGCAATCAATCTGACGCGGGTTGGTTAATATCACACTGGAGGAGACAGAACACATTTTTACTTGCTTTGGAATTAACATCGCGCAGCATATCTCTTGGAAACATGAAACATGTTATGTCATATTTAAATTACAGGCTTTTACTAAGCATTTAAATAAAATGGAGTGTTTACCAGTTAACCATTCGAGATGATGAGAAGTTAGGTGTGAGAAGCGGGTATGTGAGCTACGTCCGAACCTCTCAATAAGCAGCATAGAGTAGGGCACCGGAGGAGGGCTTACCAGGCATTCCTTCTTCCTCCTCGAATGAGGTCTAGGTGGTGAACACGGGGATTTCAACGCCGTCGTAACATAAAGCCTCGAGGTGACGCGTGCGGAGTTCTTGCGCGCCTCTTCAAGGAAGACAAAAGGAGAAACTCGAGAAGGAGTTTAGAAGAAAGAAGGAAGATGAGAAAGCATACCCGTGATTTCGGCCAATGATTATCATCAAGGGGCTCGTCTGCTCGTTTGTTGATTATTTAAAGAAAACAAAATATTAATTTGTAATAAATTAAAACATATTACAATTGAATCTTAAAATTCTAAAAAGTTAATAATTTCTACTTAAAGTTAAAACTTCTAGATAGCGCTAGATCGATAGGCAAAACCATGTATTGTACGACCATGCGTTTGTCGTCGAAATTACACTCGATGGTAAAGATTGCACAACAGGATCCGAGAGCCAATGTTTGTTTGGCAGCAAACTGCAGTCGAGCAGATGACGTAGGCTTACATCGAAGACGGACCTAACACTTAAACACCGATCAATACATCAAGATTTTGTAATCACTGACATAATACGTATGTAAGTCGTGCGTGATTATCTGGCGCCATGTAATATGCAATACGAAACTACCTACCTCACTATGGCGCTGGAGGAACACTTTACATTGTGAACTAGGTCGCGTCACTTAAAGGCTCTAGTCGCCTGGTAGTTAGCAGCTTTTAGGGCAAGCATGTAGACGGTGTTTTTGAGCTCATCTTAGATTTTATTTACTGTTCTTGCAATATAAAAAAATTGAATCTGGACTAAAATAAAACATTACGTAAAATTAATAAAGCGTTGATATTATTTTGGTAACAAATACATAAAACAATATTGTTTTATTTAATATTAACAAATCCCCTTCGCGTCTATATATTGTTATATATAATATTATACATAGTGGAATGGAGTAAAATAAAGTGTTTTAGGGATTTTTAAATATTTTAGATCATACTATTTTAAAGTAGTGACAAATATACAACAACTAAAATAGTTCATTAGATCCATTTTGCCTCCCAATGAATAGAGGGATATATATTCAATGTATATATTAAATTTATTTATTTATTTCTATAATTACTTTAAGTATTGTATACTAAATAAATTTATTTGTTATATAATTAAATTCCATTTTATGATTTTTTATATCATTTATAACTTTGTCAACGTGTTATTACCTACCACAAATACTCACCATCGCCATGGGCTGACGAGCAGAGAATGCCACTAGAACTTAACTCCGCCCTTTGTAAAACCTAGTTTTAGGTCTCACAATAAAGGTTACATAAATAAAATAAATAAAATTTTGGACTCAGTAATTTTTCATATTTGATGCTCTAGAAAATTATTTAAGTAGTCGTTTCTTATCTAACGATTATTCATTTGTCATATAACAATGCGGCGTCACATCTCATGTCACGACCAACTGGCCTTCAAAAGTTATCAATTTATTAAAAAGGGTTTTAACCAAAAATATCATGTGGAGGAGGAGCATTATGGAGCTCCGTAACCGTAACCGTAACCGAAGCTATCAGATATCCGAAATAATAATATATCCAAAACCGTAACCGAATCCGATAAAAAAAGTTTCGAATCATTTCTGATAGGAGTCTTAAGGTTATGACAAGTTTTCGCCGGTCGAGACGACACCAGCTGCAACGCTCTCATCATAAGATGAGGTCATAAGATCATTTTTATTGCTTAATTTTTAAGGATATTGTTTTTTCTGTGATTATAATACCAGGTAATATCAAAATAAAGTCAAACTGTTACCTTGTAAATCCATTATATATTTTTGTCCAAGTATCCGAAGTAAACCTACATACCTGATAGTTCACAATAATGTTCTCAAAGTTGTGTGAAGTGTGCCGATTTGCACTTGGCCAACATGGCGGACTACGGCCAAAACCGTTGTCATGTGAAGAGAAACGAATTGGCAGTGGATCAATTATAAGCTGTAATTATGAAGACTAATTTCATGTAATATATTAGTCTAATATATTAATATAACTCCATTACTTCCTAACTTCGGACTTTAATCAACGCATTGTCTTTAATTAAAATTACATAAGCACTGAGGAAGCCGAGTAACAATTGCTCGTAGCGATCTTTAGCTCGTGGCCGGCGAACAATGCCATTCTGGAATTAAACCCCACAATACTCATAAAGGAATCGACTTAGAACTTCCTGGAGAAACGTGTATGAGGACTGAGATAACCTATCTGCGATCATTTATTCGGTGTTTCATTCGAAAATAAGTCTTATCACGGTGAAATAGCGCGTGTGGAATATTATTCGAACGTCAAATCAAAGTTTGTACAGGTGAACACAATTTAATTGTTTTTTCTTTTCTTCCTAATGAGGCAAGAGTGGTCTACAATTGTCGTCATTGTGTCATTGACATTTGAGTTTTTTAAGCTTTCCCTTCGGCGATTTCTTTTTATTATCGTGTATTAGAGGGCGCACTCATGAACACTTATTAAACTCACTACTTTCTTTGTTTTCGCCCCTTCGCATTACAGTTATTGAAACGTAAATAGTTAAACGGTGAATAGCGCATTATTAAAAAAAAATGTATTTTAGAAAAATCGTATTGTTTATCTTTAACTTGTAGCAGAAAAAAAAAATCTATAACCAGTATAAAATAAGACAGCTTTCTGACTTTTTCTGTATTATTATTAAAAAAAAATGTAACTATTTTTAGGAAGTTTTATGTATATGAGACATTTAAGTTATATTAAAATACAGTAGGTTTACAATACAAAAACTCTTTATTGTGCGCTAAAAAATCAGTAGCTTATAAGAAATAGTCACATACTCATAAGGCGATCTTATCGCTTAAAGCAACTTCTTCTAGATAACGTTTTGGTAAAAGACAAGGATAGAAATAACAGGAAAAGGGTTAGAGATGTATGAAAGGATAAAATAATGTCAGATATAATGCATTAATAGTAGTAATAGTACATTATACAAAAGAAACGTATTAAATTACGTGAATAATAAATTATATACGGTATATCTTTTATAAGTAAATATCCGACAAACGAGAAGACGAGTCACCTAATAGTAAATGGTCACTGTCGACCATGGACATTAATTAATACGAGTAAAATCAAATTCATCACTAATACGTTTATGGCGAAAATAAAAGAAAAAATGAACTGATATAGTATTTAGATAGAAGTGGTAAACCACCAGCTTAAATGGGTCTACAGTTTTTGGCATCGAATAGGTCAGGAAAGAGTAATCCAAAAGCGTACAGCTGTCACGAAGAATTAATTGTAATATGAATTGAAGTGAGTAGATGTTGATAATTTTAAAAATTTTGTTGTGCGTATGAAACGCTCTTTTGTGACGAGTAAGTTAAGATAGTAACTACCTATATTTAAATATGTCAAACAATTAGAACACATAAATGAGAAGCATATCTACAAGTATATCGTCTGTGATACTAGGAATCATACACCGGAGCTGAATAACACGGATGAGTGAATTGCACTACCTTTAATAATTCACTTCAAAATTTATAGACCCAAATCCTACATCCTTAACTAAGTAAGTTGCAGTAAGTATTCGTCAGTCGCAGTCGTGAGTAGTTAGATCGCGCAAACAAATCCGATTACCTAACGATGTAGACAGACAGGCGTGCGACATTCGTACGCAAACGACCCGCCCGTCTGGGGCACGTTTGTTCAGGGCCCACGACTGCATATTGTTTGTTTGTCAACATGCACTCATGTTGCAAATTTATCCCATTTCAACTACCGAAAAACAGGGAGGCTGAAATCAGTGAGTCGGATGCCTTAGGTCAGGTTATACCAGGAGAAATTATAAAGGCCCTTAACAGGAGAAATTATAAAGGCCCTTAACATAGATAGTTAAGAGACTAGTGACCCCTTTTTTGATTTATTATTAATATTACAAGTCAATGATTGACTACAATCTTTTAGCAGATGGTAAGTGAAGATGTAGCCTTAGATTGTAAAGCGAGAAGCTAAGAAAAGCCTATTCACTTTTGCTATGAAAACATTCACGCTGTAAAGGGATGGAAACCCCGATGCAAGCAAACCTCCAGACCAAGTCATGAGTCTTCTCAGCATACAATGGATTCACTGACGTGTTAACGGCAAAAAAGTGACGATTAGTTTCCTTAGCCGCCTACCTCAAATTTGTTACCTATGTTATAAAATTATACCTTTCTGAATCCAAGAGAATTTTGCCGGAGAATTTAGATAGGACTCAAAAATATTTAAGTCAGCGGAGTCAGGTCAAGTTGCTTGTTTTTATTAGTGAGTGGCCAGGAAAATAAGTAAGCCAGCTCTTTGTATGACCTAGGATATACGCCTCCCATATATATCCGTAAAGCCAAAATGTAAGATTATTCTGCTTCTTGACTACCTCTTTAGCTTTGCTATCGATCGAAACGCGTGAAGATATTTCGCAATCTATTTTCCTAAGAAATTGTATCAGCCGGACATGAAAAAGTTAATGCAATAGTATTAAAATACACTTAATGATATCTATGAAAGGGATTTCTTCATTCGTTTACATTTTTGTCATCAGTTTTCTGCAGCATGAGCAGAAGACGATGTCTTGACTCAAAAATGAACAAAGCTCTTACACTCTGCAAACGAAAATTAATCTGTAAAAGTTGTGGCTAAAATTCCCGTATTTTACTACTTGAACACTGTCCTACTTAAAAGCTCAACTATTCAAAAGTGGAACAGGAAATAGGGTAATGGTTAAACTTGACTTCACGCTAATGAACTAAAATATAAAGTAAAATTCAAACGAATTTAAACGTATTTTGAATAGTACTTCATAGAGAGAGTAATCGTATTTTAAAATATCACCTGACGCAGCCCAATCAATCGGCATTGTCCGGTAAATCTTTGTTTGATAAAAACTCGAATCAGCAGGGGATCCGAATGGAGTGTTGGAAGATTCTTTTTGTAGGGTAGGAATAACAAATTGTCACGCAATTTATTCGATATTAAGTGTAACCATAGAGATATCCTGTGATGTTATTTTACGTTTCAATTTAAAAGTTGAGACAATTAACAGTATTCTAATTTAATTCATAAGAACTATTAACCATCTAATTTCAACTGTGACTGACTTGGTATTGGTGTAAAATAATAGACTTTACAGTCTTCATCTAATCAAAACGGAAATAGCAATAGTTACTTACCACGTCAACTGCATTCGTTCGAGTCGAATCATTGTAATGACAACAATATCAGTTTTGTAAAAGTCTTTAGAATTTTAAAATTAATCAAATGACATTATTCAGCAATTACTACCAATTCAATGATTACCATATTCGCACATATGTAAAAACTTAAGATTGTCGAAATACATTAATAAAATAATAATAAATTAATAAACATTAAATAAATTTCAATAACATGTAAAGTTAACATAACGCGTAACAAATGTTGTGAAAATGGCGCCAGATGTGTCGCCGCGTACCGCGTGACGTTACGCATCACAGCGGAACACGAAAACTCGATAAATTTTACAGTGTTCATGGTTTACGCCTGTAGCGAGCGACCAACTGCCGAAATACACACATTACTACTTTATTCATTTATTTTAATTCGCACACGCAGCAAATTGTGATAGCTTAGTAATTTGAACTTTGCTCTCCCACTCGCGGAATTTACTTTCGAATCCTAGCCGTTCAATTCTTAAGTTCCGTACGTAGTAGAAATGATCTATTACTTACTTTGGGGACCGAAGATTCGTGAAGAGAACTGTGTACTTAAGTTCTTCATAAGGTTCTCAGACGCATGTGAAGATAGCAATTATCCAGCATGGTGTATATGACCTTTACATTTCATATCGTGAGCAAAAGATCCGAGCCTATTAGTATGCTAGTAAGGGATTGTGTGTGATGATAGTAAATGCCCCCCTAGGATACCCATAGGATACCTAGTATCGCGGGTACATGTCTTGAGTCAAACAAACCAAACTAGCGACAACAACATTTAATAGAGAAAGAAATTGTTGTACGACAAGAAATTGATCGCTGAATCCATGCATGCGTCAATCGTAGACGCAATGATCAACTGAGCAAGTCATAGAATCTTAAGATACCATGCCGTGGCTCACAATTCGAATTCAGTATTACAAGTAACTATGGATGAAATCAAAGATTTGTTCAGTCCATAGTTATGAGTGGATCTACCGCCAGAATATCTATGACCTATCTTAATTAGGATTAGAATCTCATTTGAAGTCGCTTGTAAACGGGCCGCTTCTGAGGGATAATACTACGTTTTTTAGTGAAAATTGTTACATTATCTATAATACGACGATATTTTCAAGAATATTATCGGATCTTTTGACTAAATTCAACGGATTTATTAACGCTTTAATGTTAGCTTAGGTGCCATTCAAATTTCATCACACCTTAAGGAGGAGGAGGTCAACAAGTGTGACGTTGTGACAAGGGGTGAGAGTCATAAGCTTCGTAATGCACGAATGTTGTTAAATGGAAATAAAAATAATTTATAACTGCTGCTTTAGTTTAATTATTTCAAAATGTCAAATTGCAAAATTAGTAAGGTCACATGGGAGGGGGGAAACTCACCTGTGAGAAGGGCGGGGAAGGGGTCAAAAATCACGAAATTTGTAGATGTGTGGACGAAATTTATGGATTAATTTGGTCCTTTACGCGTAAAGCAATTACTTAATTAATAGAACTATTAATTGTATTGATCCATTTTGCAACAGACCAAGAGTTTAATAATAGTCATTTGTTTATTTTATTTAAGCCTTTTTTCTTCTAGTTTTATATTTGTAAATCACTTCGGTTAAGGAATAATGAAAAAAACTTAAAATAAAAAAAAATTGGTAAAAAATCTATTTCACTGATTTTTTAGAAATAACCTATAATCAACGTTGTCTCATCTGAATACGAAATAGCCATTTATAATATTACATGGCATTAATTAATATCTATTCGTTGTTGTATTTATTTAATCAAAGCGTCATCTGGCAAAGGGCACCGAATTTAACGTCACCCTAATAAATCTCGAGTTTTCATTAAAACCAAAAGACTTTAGATCTTATATATCTCGTCTTATGAAAGTTTTAGCGAAGCGGAAAACTTGAATACAAATTTAAGTCACTTTTAATGTTCACACATTTAACACATTCAACACACCTATTCGTGTGACGGAGAGATGGAGAATGTGTTGTGTCTTGTATGTTTAAAATTTCGTAGAATCATTTTAACTCACTGTTTTTTTTTCTTTAAATCCATTGATTCTTTGCTATTGATACAACCCTCAATTTACTACAAGTATTGGCATTTCTTATAAATGTTCGTTATTTGTATAATAAAATGATTCCATAGCCTATCGTTTCTCTCAATAGCTTAGGTTCCGCTCCTGTATCTAGTAGCAATACACTTGATGTGTACTTATTGGATACTTGGGTCAATAATATCTGAATCCCGAATATTAATTGAGCCAAGCGTACCTTTCATAATTACCACCTAAAAACAGCGGGCAGGGCCGTCATCCCCGGCCATAATTAATAAACCCCGCTGAACAGCGGAGTTTGTTACACAGGGGCATTCGACCACCTCGAGGAGGTGCCCGGGTAAGGAGGATTCCTTAGAGTCCCGAACTCCCCACACGTGGGCCAGCATCCTTAAAGGCCTCACGCCGCGTAGGAAGACAGGCATAGCATCGCCGCTGATCATTCGGATGTCGAATACGAAAGCGAAAAGTTCCCTCCACGAAGCGAAATACCTGCGACCAACCAGTGCGAATGCGACTGTTTATTAATTTCCAAGTGCAATAAAGCCTATGCGAAACAACTTAGGCCTTTTAGAATCACCATGTATCCAGAAGTATCGATGCCTTTATCCAACTATTATACAGAAATTACCCCATGAAATAAAACACGCAGTTTCCATCGTATCAAATCGTAAACTCAACAGCTATTAACAGATTAAGACAACATTCTGAAAGCGTTTGTTTATAAAAGTGTATAATTTATGTATCTCGATAAAGAAATTTCACTACGGCTGTAAAAGTCAGGTTTTAATTGAAACGTTTCGGTCCGGGAGCTACTGGATGGTTAACAACGTTGCTTTTACTACTGTTAAAAAGTAGAGTATAATGCAGCAAAAATAATTATTTGGTTACTGCAAATTGAATCTGTGTTTTAAGTATATTGATTGGGATGTGATTTGAACTATAATCAAGCTAAATTACGATATTAGTGATCAAAATAATTTAAGACCACTGTTTTGTGTTTTTATATCGGGTGATCACATTTTTCTAGACAAAATACAACCACATGAATTATTAGTTAGAGTAACATTAATAGAAAAATATGATTCAATAAATATATCATTACTAAAGTCGTGAATCGCGTTTTCGTCAAAATACTACTTAAGCACAGCTTCATCTTAAAATTTTCTTGTAGTCATTTTTATCCAAAATCACACTAAATACTGTAGTAAACTTGCTTTTCTTGCGTTTAAAAATGAACTTATACGTTTTACCCGATTTAATATTTAAGTTTGTTACCTCGGAGCTACCTCATTTATTGACCAGTTAGGAAAATTCCTTTTTTGTTTGAGATCATAAAGTTTGCCCCCATTTATATTTGAAGGAAATATACCACACCTCAGGGTGAAAAGTAGGAGCTGAAAACAAGAAATTCACCCTCTTCAAATTGAAGTCGGTTTTTTTTGTTCGAATATGTAATATGCATATTAATGTTAGCAGAGAACAAATAAGTTCCTAATACTTAGGTATACCTACCTTAAACCTTACCTGGCAAACATTTTGAAAGAATTGCTAGATCGTCAATAGCCATCAAATGGGCAGACGGACCACCTGCCGATAAGTTACTATCGTCCATGAATACTATAATACTCAAAGGATTAACGAAACCTTGACGTTCAGAAACGAAGGGGAGATCCCGCTTTTTACTGGCTCTCCGAGATTCCACACAAAACGGCTTAAAAGCAATTCATGTTTAATTTAAGAAGGAGAGTGATAACTTACCAAGTAGGTAATGAATGATACCATCATGCAAACAGATCTTAACCTTTCACTGTGTAAATATAGCAAAGCAAATAGTAATATAAGTTTAGATTATATTAACAGCCGGACAAATCATAAAACAGCTTGCCAACTGCCTGCGGGAAACGGAAAATGGAGCATTATAACATTTTGTTTTAGCGGTTAACTAATATCCAGGTAAATAGAAAAACTTTATACCATTCATGAGTGTCGTCGGTTTAACCTGCATAGTAACGGTCTAGCGATGTTTCGTCCTTAGTTGTGTAGGGAACATTCAAGGGTGGCTAACTAGACCTTAGGAATGAATGGAGCTATATAGAGACGCTTCTCTACACCATCCAGCAGACAAAACCAGGGATTATAACTAAGTGGGGGTAGGTGGTAAAAATTAAAATATAAAACGAGATATGCGCGAAGATAACCAACGAATAACATTAAAACCGCTGAATTAAAAATAGGCGCTTAACTTACAGCCTTAACCTAAAAGTTTATATTAATAATCATAATAATATTTTGCACGATATCTATTTACTCATATTATGACTAAACTTTCACCATGTTCAAAGTCCAAACGTACATAAAGCAATTGTTTGTATACTGTATAATAAAAATTCAAAAGTATTACAAACGGTCGTACATACCAAGTGGCATATTCTCTCGTTAAATCTAGCGTATTAAAAAATATGGTCACTCAGATCTCTGACGTCTGTACCTCCAGATGGGTCACGGCTCACGGCCGTAAAATTTATATTTCGAAGCCGTTTACAATCACTTCTAATTAGACAAGGGTACAGCTACATATAAAGTTGACTTGTCCGTCTGTTTCAAATTAAAAAGCAATAACTTTGGCGGAGGGCACCGAGAAATTTTTTAGTGCTATGATTTACGAGATCGTTAACATTCAGAGCCGCAGTGTTTGTTTTGTCTATGTAAAATGTAGGTACATCGGTTCTGCTCTGTTAAGGTGTAGTATTCTGTACGATTCCATAGAATCGTATAATGGCGACCGATCTCGTTAGGAATCTTTGCTCATCGTTTCTATTTTATTTAGCACAGGTAAAATCTTTTTTTTTAACACCGAAGAGAGTAAGGTTCACATCCTATTGTTATGTCGTATATTATTCGTAGTATACGTCTACGATATTATATTTTTTAATTCGGAATACGTTTTCAGCAACATTTTTTTATGCAAAAAAAACATTCAACAAATCACTGTTATAAAAGTCAAAGTTGTCTCTGTCTAGAGACGAGGTGGTAAAAAACTCCCAAAGAGAATATTTTTTGTGCAAAAGATACAGAAAACACTTCTTTACTTTAATCAATCAGTTTTGGAATTAGTCATTTGCAACTCTATATTGCTTTGCTTTATGAAAATTGTCTAGAAGTTTGGATGAAGATACAGCAATAATTAAAAAAAACTGCAACAAGAAGTCTACAGTCGTATAGTACTAAGTATATTTCGTGAAAATTAAAAATAATGCGTATGGTACCACGAAAATTAGCGCGTTATTTTTTTAAAACCAATAGTATCAACTGGTCAGTTTTTTATGTTGGTGTGATTAAATATGTTTATATTTTTATTAAAAATTCAATACTTTTTGCCTTGATTGGACATAATTAGGTTAACTGACATTTTATGTAGCCTATCATCTGCGCAAACACAGGTTTTGATTACTTACCAATTTTCATTAGGATCGATCGAGCCGTTCTTAAGCTATCTCGAGACACATGAAAAACTCAACAGATTTATATAGTAACTAGCTGTACCCAGCACCCGTTGCTACGCCACCAACTAAAATAAACAGTGGCGTCATCTGTCGAAAATTGGCCGTACCAACTCTGACACCTTCGTGGGCTCATGCACAACAACTTTACTGAAGATCATCACAAATCAAATCAAATGCATAGCTTACGATTCTATTAAGGACATACAGACAAACATTCATTTTTATACATATATATATATA